>JAXBDA010001088.1:0-62176 GCA_036023075.1 Gaultheria prostrata | reverse complement strand
TCTAGGTTTTTCAAATGTCTGCTGCCAATTACCCCAAAGACCAATCTACTTCTCCAAGTAAGTCTTTTTCTATGTTCTTTGTTTTTCTTGATTGGCTGTGACAGCTTTGTTTAGGTTTTACTTGGTCAAGTATTTGTGTTTGATTTCTTCTCTCTCCCTCTCTCTCTCTTGATAGATAGATATAGAGAGAGAAAGAGATAGAGATATGGTCAATACGTATATGTAGGAAGATGGTCAATGGTTTTAGTTGAGATAAAGGCACAGACAAATTAGAATTTCTGAATGTCTGAGATATTTTTTTTCAAAACCCTAATTTGAATGTTTCTATGCCCTTTCCTAGAAGTATCCCCAATTAGCTTTCTTTGTTATTTGTAGAATATAGCAAAGGTTGGGAGATGTTAGGGCAAGAACAAGATAACGGCCTGCCATCCGCCGTGGGTGGTGGCGATGGTGGTGGTGGTGCTAACCGGAAATCGTATTTACGGTCGGTTTCATGGACTGACAGGTCACCTAGAACCCCTAGCCCTCGGCCGAAACCAAACAATAAATCAAGGTTGTGTCTTCCACCTCTTCAACCCCTTGCGGTATCCCGACCGAGCTTTGAGGAATGGCCAAAGGCAGGGTCAGATGATCTTGGAATATGGCCTCAAGCCCCTACCCCCGGGGCAAAAGGGTCAATTAAAAAAACTCAGAATCTGGACTCAGAACCACCTGAAAGAGAATTCGAATGCAGGAAAGATAAACTTGCCTTTTTCGACAAGGAGTGTTCAAGAATCACGGATCATATTTATTTAGGGAGCGATGCGGTTGCAAAGAACCGGGAAGTTCTGCGCAAGAATGGAATTACCCATGTGTTGAATTGCGTTGGTTTCGTTTGTCCTGAATATTTCAAGGATGAGCTTGTCTATAAGACGCTTTGGCTGCATGATAGCCCATCGGAGGATATCACGAGTATACTCTACGATGTTTTTGATTACTTTGAGGATGTTCGAGAACAAAGTGGGCGAGTTCTCGTCCACTGTTGCCAAGGGGTGTCGCGATCTACCTCTTTGGTCATTGCGTACCTCATGTGGAGGAAGAAGCAGACTTTTGAAGATGCTTTCCAATATGTGAAGGCTGCACGTGGGGTAACGAATCCCAACATGGGTTTTGCTTGCCAGCTGTTACTATGCCAGAATCGGACACTGGCCTTTCTGGCGAGCCCGGGTTCAGTGCTACAGATGTATCGTATGGCACCTCACTCCGCGTACGATCCCCTTCATCTTGTGCCAAAAATGTTGAGCCAGACGGGTGCAAAAGGCCTTGATTCTAGGGGAGCGTTCGTTATTCATGTTCCTTCAGCCATGTATGTGTGGATTGGGAAGTATTGTGTCTCAGTGATGTCGGATAGTGCAAGGGAAGCCGCCTTTCAGGTAATCAGATATGAAATGGCACAGGGACCAGTTGTGACCATCGAAGAAGGTAAAGAGCCACCTGAATTTTGGGCATCTATTGAAAACAGAGAACTCTTAGCCAATGGTAGTGGTGAAAATGGTTCTCTGTTTGATGGCGAAAGGAAGGTTGATCTTTACGATATGGACTTTAAAATGTTCCATAAGGCACTTTCCGGTGGGGTTGTTCCACCTTTTCCGTTGTCTGGAACTAGATCTGAGACTCGTCTTCCGGCTAGAGAAAATGGGTGGGGCATATTGAGAAAGAAGTTAGCTGGAGGAAATTTGAAAGAGCTTATCAAGTTATCTAAATTAAGCTTTGACGCCACTATATCAATTCATGAATTAGACTACCCTGATTCTCCATTGCCTTTGAGCTGTAAATCTCGTTCACCGGATGTCTTCTTTTGTTCTCCAACCCGCAGCCCAAATAGAACAGAGGTTTCTTGTAAAGAAGTGGATCTCTCTGATCCTTTGTCATCACCAACGCCTAGTTGTAGTTATTCTTTTTCTTCTTTCCTTGAAAGTAGCCCAAAGTTCGGTTCCAAATCACCTTCACTCTCCCCTTCAACTTCTGATTTCTCCAGTTCTTTTACTTTCTCACCCTCTTCTTCTAACTGGTCTGACTTGTCATATCTATCATCTCAGTCTTCACCTTCTGATTTAGAATCTCCAAGTCCTTACCGTGCTAAAGATGCTTTTTTGGCGGAGAATGTTTGTTTACTTTGTAAACGAACTTCCCATTCGTTGGAGAAGGCATTTTCTGGTAACCATGTTATGGGGGAGTCAGATACTTGTTTTCCATGCAAGGGAAATACCCTCTCTATTGCTGAGCGCAGGGGAAGTAATCCTCCGCCGCGCATGATGTTACCTTCAGTTGACGAGACATCTCAAGTTCCATGTCGCCTTACAAGATCATATTCGTTTTCTCTACCTGATTCAGAGGATAGTGTGATGAGGGATGCTGAGTGCAACCAGATTGAGCAAGAAGGGTTTTACGATGCTGAAATGGTAGATGCTCGCAATGAATTACAGTCTGATATTGAAAGTAGGAGGGAAAATGATATGTTTGATCTTCCATCAAGTGATACATCAAGTAGGGTTACAGAAGCGGAAATAACTAACTTGGTTCTTTTTAAGTGGCCTACTTTGGATAAAGTAGAGATGCACCCCTTTGATAACCTGGATTCTACATCTGCGTATATAACAGTCGTCTCAGATGGAACCTCAGGGACAAATAATGCTAATGTTTTATACATATGGCTGGGGCGTCAATTTTCTTGTGGAGAAGGGAAGAATCGACTGAGCCGTAGTGATGAGGGAAGCGAAAATTGTCATATCCAGTGGGAAACAGTTGGCCGCAACTTTCTTGAACAGATGGGTTTGCCGTTGAATTCTTCCATGCAGGTATATTTCCTCTTTTGTATTTGTATAATCTTTGTGTCCTGTTACTTAGCATGGCTTAAAACATGTGAATATCGATTACTGTTTGGAAAACCTATGTTGATCGTTCAAAGCACAAAATCACAATTGCATGTAATTACAATCACACAATGTAAGCCTTGGAGTTTCTATCAGGGAAAAACGAAATGGGTATAAGACCACGGGTCCAAAGGCGCCAAAAAAAGGGGTGTGGGTCACTAACATATGCAACTCATAGAAGCAAAACAAACTCCTACCGAACTTTCCAATCAAAACGACTCTGTTGAACCTTGATTTCAGCTCAAGGCCACTACCAACACCCATGGGTAATACTGTTGGCAAAACCCAATTGACTTGTAGCAAAAGCGACTCCTACCAAACTTTACAATCTACAAATCGCAGAGGTGCGTAAGGGACAAAATTTTCTTTTCCCTTGTCCAGCTAAGCAAAGGAATCAGGATTGCTTTCCTTTCTGTATACCGGCTCTTCTGCATTTTCAAAGCAATGTCTTGTCCTTTTTCTCTACATACATAGAAAAGACAAATTAGCAGCCTAAAATGAAAGGATTATTGATATCAAAATATGGGTTTTCCTTAGAGAATTTTCTTGCTTAGCTCATCCATCTAGGAATTGTTTAGTGTTACCATCACGCTGGGAAACTATGGTGTCTACAAGCCGTAATACCGCGTGTGAAATTCTTATGCAGAAATTGGGTAATCTTTTTTTCCTGTTACATTTTTTCCCCATCATGAAAAGCTTTTAGTGGGAGGATAGTAATAGTGAAGCGTGGTTACCTTTTTGTGGTGAAATACTAATCAAGTTATCCAGTCCTGGTATGTTAAACTGATGAGTGATGACCCACTATTGTGCCTATATGGATATGGTTTTATTTCTGTTGAATATCCAACTTTTGCAAGGGTGGAACCTCATTTGGAGTAAAGATTTAGGGAATTTGGAGATGCATATACAAAATCTGACATTGTTAACCACAGTAAATGCTGGGCGGTGCTAATGTTATGTATATACTTAGTGTGATAATATCATATTCTGTGCCCAGGTGCTTTTAGCGAAGCCGGAATTCCATTAAATTGCCGTTGATACCGAATACTTCAGAGTTCAGATTCTTCATCTTGTCCACTGCTTAAACACAGGCAATAGAAATTATAGCTCACTTGTGTTAAGCATTAGGTTCAATACTGCATTCCTTCTGGAATTTTAGTGAGGGGTCCTTAAATATGATATGCTTGGTACTTATTATTACAATTGAAGACTTCAATAAAAAAGGAAGTTATTAAAACAAGTTGAAGCTCTCTCGCCTTTGTGACTATCATGGGAAACTTTCCTTTTCAGATCTCTTGTAATATACTTCATCATGTAACTTTACATTTATTTCCTCTTCTAGTACGCTGAGATTTACCCAAAGCATAAAACACTGTGTTTCATTGCTTGGCGCATTTGTAGTTCTTATATATGGTCTTCTGTTAGATGTCATGGACTAAATTTTCGATTCGATCGCTTGTGCAGATCGTGAGAGAAGGTGAGGAGCCGGAGCAGCTCCTAAATCATCTAAACTTTTTCTCATTTCAAAAGGCATAGGGCTGAGGCAACAAACTGAGGGGGGAGAGAGATGTTTCGAACCCTCCAGCAACATCCAGCCTCATGGGTTATGTGCAATGATGTGTACAGCTTTTCTCAGACAAATTGGCATCCCAAGCAGTAGAAGTGCTTGTTATCTGCTTGTGTGATGTATGCCTGTAGATTTATGGCAAATCATGTACAGAAGACTAGCCTTCTATACGCATATACGAGTATACAAGTGAATAATCGCAATCAGGAGAATGATTGAATGCAATCAATTTCTTTAACCTTGTTGTAATCTTGCAAAACTTATTGTTGATCTAGCTTTTGCGAAATTCGATGCCGAAGGTGTTGCTTTTTAGTGCATAAATAACACTTTCATTGCAAATCTTTGCATTTTCCATTACTTTCAGTAGGAATGTCAGAAGGAAGCTTGCTGTTCGTTTCTTTTCGTTGCTTAGTTTGAAATTGGTAAAGCTGCGTCTGTTTGTTTATTTTTATTGTTCGTTTCAAGTATGGGATTAAATTTTATCTGGTTCTTACCAAGTATTGACCCTTTGGCATATCTTTGCTGTCCATTAAGTGGAAGTTTAGATTTTCAGAGGTTCAGGTTCATGTCTCTTTTCTTTTCCTTTTTTTCCTTTGATAGCTCAAGGTATCTGGACCATCTTACGCGTACATCGACTAATCCCGACCAAGACTGGCCTCGTAAAATTGATAATGCCTGGGAGGTTTTGAATTTGAGACCTTAAAGAAGCAACAAAACCGGACTTTGGGTTGGAAACCGCCAGGGGTGTAAGTTCATGTTTCATCAAAGTTTTTTCTCGGAAGCAATGCCGGGAATGTTGATCTCCACGCAGCAGTTGGAAAAGCACAACCAAGAATGGAAAATTAGCTAAGATACGTGGACCAGATGTGCTAAGATGCCCTAGTAAGAAATTTTATGGCCAAACTTGCCCCTAGGCCGAAAGCCCCAACATCGAAAGGGCAATAGAGAATGCCAAATGTTGCTATTGGTGGAATGGAACCCAGTAAAATAACTACCTGATTAATCAGCAGTATAAACAAAATTGCTAATTTTCCACCATATAAAGCAGAGTAACCAAGACGCAAACTCGGGTTCCAGCCAGCGTACTCAAGCTCAAGCTCAAAAGTTTCTTATGTTTCAAAAGAGCTAGAAGGGTGGGAGATTCTTTTCTTCCTGTAAAAACTTCATTAACATATTCATCCACTCGAACGAAGTTGCGACTCATTCTTATATGTCATTCCTTGCTCTTAGAATAGCCATTGTTGGGCCAAGCGCACTGCTTCTCAAGGCTCTATATGACCACGAGCTCTTGCCAGAACCCTCCTTATTCCATCCATTCTCCCGAATCAGCTGTTCTTTCTTATCGCTCAAAGCCTGGCTAATTTCGTCCCAGGCATTACCATCTTTTCCTGCAGTCAATAATATGCACAGCTTTCAAGACATTCCACTCAAAGAAAATCTGAACTAAACCATTTTAGAGGCCATAATTACCTGAGGTGCTGGCATCTGTCTGTTTACCGTTATTGAAGGGCACAATCGTTGATATGGAAGCTTCATTGGCCATGGAACCGTTATTAACACTACTGATTACTGCTTTTGCGGAATCAGATTTTCCAAGCTTGACGATTCGAACATCAACAAGTGACAAGAAATCAATCTGCAGAAGAAACATAATTTCATGTATTTAAAAAGCAAGGTAAAAAATTGTCAACTGTTAACGTGGAGAATCCAAAAATTTAACATAGTGGGGTCACCTATTAATCCTAATTCGTAACCGTAAATCCTTTTTTCATAGCAGTTTTCAGAAGTCCTAAGATGTGAATTCTTTTTTCACAAGATGTTTTCAAAAGTCCTAATTTTCAACAAACAAAGAAACTATTCACAAGCCTTGTTATCTACACACTATGTAATCCATAAACAAAAGGGCGTAAAATTAATCTAAACAAAACCTCTGAAAGCCCTTATTTTGCCAGCAATGAACATAATGAGAAGTTTGAATTTATTTCGCAAGGAAAGAATTAAAAATATCAAATTATTATTAAATACCTACAATCGTGAAATGCAAGAGAAGGGAAAACGTTTCATGAAAGTTTGAGAGAGAAAAAATACACACGTATTTTCAACTTATAAAGTAAGGAGTCTGGTGCAATTTTATGGGGGCACCAGCAAAATGGGGATAAAACAAAGTGGTACATGTACAAATAAAGCTGCACTGGGGTCACGTCCCCTTTATTGCGTCTACTGATCCTTTTACATCCTCATGCCATTGTAGGGCAATCAAAGTAAAAAAGGGGAAATTGAAAACAAAGAGACAAGAGTAAGATTTTGGTGTGTAAAGCTCGATTACCTCTAGAGATCCATCCTCCCTGTAAAGAGAGTTATCTGGCTGTTCTGAAGATGCATCTTCATCCAGCTTCTTAAAGATAACTGGATGTTCTGGGACGGGTGTCAGAAGAACTTTTTCAGATTCAGGATCATACCAAGATGTTTTCCCAACCTAAAACAAAAACAAAATGTTAAACGGACTGCGTCTGCCCCAATATGAGTTGCAGAATCACCAATGGTATCAGAGGTATACTCGGAAAGGGCAAAGCTCCGGTGTCCAGGTTGATGATAACTCCAGTAGACGATATGCAATCACATCACCTTCCTGCAAAAAAATGGTGACATACCAACTGAATAGTATAGTAAACGTAGGAGAACTAAATGTCAACGGGAATCGAGAATGTTCATTAGATTGTCAAGCAATGAGAAATGAAGCCCACTAACATCAACTAAGAGGCGAAATAATAAGACTCGTGGAAGGAGAATATGCACACGTGCGGACATGCATCTATAGACTCGTGGAAGGAGAATATGCACACGTGCAGACATGCATCTATTTATACGTATGTAAATAAAACCTACCTTGGGCGAGCCAGTAAATGGTGCAAGCTTATCGAAGTCAATGGGATCATTCAGAAGTTTCACTTTTTCAGCAGTTATCATCTCAGAATGTTCATGGTTGGACTCCTTATAGTCATTCCTCCGGTATGGAAGTTTTTCTTTACCCCATTTTTGACCCTTTTTTTTGCTTGTGATTCCGTTCCACTGAAATGTTTCCTGAAGCATGATTTGAGAAGTTCAGTCACCATATAAAAGCATAGAATTGGTGTATGAATAAAATTTCTACCAGCCTTGACAGGACTTGCTGCAAATTTAAATGCTGATGAACACATTGATTGATCCAAACCTAATCCATGATAATGCAAAGCTTGCATGATCAAGGACAAAAGGATAAGTAGAAAGACGCGCATCTAGTGAAGTGTAGATTTTCGCAAAACGGTGCTTACTTGAACTCAAGTCCAACAAACGTATCATACAAAACTGCTGGATAACGGGTGCTCAGTGATAGAAGTATCAACTATCTTATTACGTGCACATTTGTATCTGTTTTTATAATGAACGAATTGTTAGTTAGACTGGTAAACTGGAGTTCACAAGGAACCAAGAGGATGACGCCATTAGGGCAAGAGTGATAGAGATCGGAAACATTGACGAGGTAAGAGGAGAGGTCGGAGATGGTCTCCAGTGGAGGTTTAAGGAGAAGCCAGCTTCGTTTGAGTCTCTCCGATCGCTGTGATTTGCTGAGGATGTGGCTGTCCTTGAATTCAATGCGAAGTCTCACGGTCTCCATGGTCCATGCACACACACACACACACAGAGATTCAGCACTCTCAGCTGTATTAAAAGCTCCCTCAGCCTTCAACTTTATAAAACCCTCGATATAAACCTCAATGAGAGAATTGGAACATGTGGAGTGGAAGGGAAAGGAAAAGATGGGAAAATTAGAATTTTTCTTATTGTTTTGGTTCCAAGAGAAAGTGGGGGGAAAAATTACAAATCCAAGTTTTGTAAACAATAATTTTCCACTCATTTTCTATTTTCCTCTTAGAGGTGCTTTGGCTAATAAATCTTTATTCAAAAATTAAAAAAACATGCATTTGTTAGTTTTGCGTTGGATTTTATGGTTTATCAAGTTTTGTTTGAATAAAGAAAAAATAATAATCCATTTTTGGTTTATTAGCCAAAGCACCTCTGAGAGGAAAATAGAAAATGAGTGGAAAATTATTGTTTACAAAACTTGGATTTGTAATTTTTTCCCCCACTTTCTCTCGGAACCAAAACAATAAGAAAGATTCTTCAATTTTCCCATCTTTTCCTTTCCCTTCCACTCCACATGCTCCAATTCTCTCATCGAGGTTTATATCGAGGGTTTTATAAAGTTGAAGGCTGAGGGAGCTTTTAATACAGCGCTCCATGGACCACGGAGACCGTGAGACTTCGCGTTGAATTCAAAGACCGCCACATCCTCAGCAAATCATAGCGATCGGAGAGACTCAAACGAAGCTGACTTCTCCTTAAACCTTCACTGGAGACCATCTCCGACCTCTCCTTTAACCTCATCGATGTTTTCAACCTCTATCACTCTTGCCTTAATGGTGTCATCCTCTCGGTTCCTTGTTAACTCCAGTTTACCAGTCTAACTAACAATTAGTTCATTATAAAAACAGAAAAAAAATGTGCACATAATAAGATAGTTGATACTTCTATCACTGAGCACCCATTATCCAGCAATTTTGTATGATAGTTAGGAGATGCATATACAAAGCCAAATCCTTGACAACAAGAGTCATTCTTCCAACTAAATTTCCTTTCGCCAAATCCATTCCCAGCAATTTTATTGGATACACATTTATTTAGAAAACAGTTTCAGCCTCGTGAAGTCAAAAAGTGGAGAGCTAGCCAGCACACAAACAGTCAATATCACTGGGGAGATTCACTTCATAATGAATAAACATTAAACATAAAATCTTGGTTACGATGGGATTAACTATACAGGAAGATAGACACAGCTAGCTCTTCAAATTGAGCAAGTTGGAAAGCAAACAACACCATCAATTCACAAAAGATTGCAACTAAGAAAAGAACAGAAAATATAAAATGAAGCATGAAATATTAAACATACCACGTAAACTTGGTTTTGCTGGACAGCCTGGTCTGCATTCAACAACAATTTCCGTGTTAGAAGATCTATGCATTGGTGTGGCATCTAAGTAGTGGTGCCATTTTGAGAAGTAAATGAGTAATATCAGTAGCAGATTGATTCCATATCCCACCATCAAGCGTCAGGAAAAAGGGATGAGATAAGACCAAAAAACTTATACAGCGAGTAATCTACCTAGATCCCTGTAAAATCATCAAACTTCTAACTTCTTGTACCATTATGGTGAAAACAAAAAATAGGTAACAGCAGCCAATACTTTACTTATTACAATGTGAGAAATAGTTTGTTGTGGAGCGCAGTTCACATATGTTGTTTTCTCAATGAAGTTTTTTGCCAGTTCTACATTATTCCCCTATCCACATCGAAAGCATCTTTATTCAGTTTATCCAACGATTCATACTTCATTATGGACTAGAAAAACCAATGGGTTTCTAGGATCAGCTAGTCCCCTCTCATACACACGTCATGCAAAATTCTTCAGGACGGCAAAAAACGTCAGGAAGTTTGGATTCATGTTCCCCATTCATGCGTACTATAGAACCTCTTTATGCATAACTTCTCTGAATGAATTCTGCGATGAGATCATGGTTATCTTTTAACTGACAAGATACAGGCAACTCTCACCAATCAGTTGTAAGAAATCCCTATCTAACCTTTTTTTTTTTAACAGCATGCCATATTTCAACAGATAATCAAAAGCTCAGATGTCAAAAAGGAAGCGATAAAAACATCAATGAGCGGTGCAGAATGAAGGCCAGGGATGTAGGCGTGCCTTTAGCAAAAGAATTAAATTCAGCAATTGCCACAATTTGCCAGTACCATTCAACAATGGCAGCTGGTGTTAAAAAGAAATCCACCAAAAAGGGGGGATTGCAATGTATGACGATTCCTTTACATGAAGAGCCACATAGCACAAAAACTTAACGATGTGATGATTCTAGTCAATTTATTCACCATCTTATTCGTCTCGGGCAAAACGTCATCTGACAGTTTTAAACAGGCAAAATATTTGAGTCAGTGCCTCATGTAATCAAGTTAAATTGTTTTTTTTTAGGACACCCGAAAAAATAAAGTTGGTAGTGCCCGATTCTTTTTCCATTCTGGGCCACGAAGTTATTCAGCAGCTCAAACTTAAGGCAAGCCACTGCGTAACTGAAGCAAGATACTTATCTTTCCTGGAACCTCAATTTTACTACAAATCAGATCAATGTAGGTAGATCTACGCGCGCGCACACACACAGAGAGACTCACCTTCTTCCAGCGGCTCAAAGCGAATATGTCCTGGCCTAATCACAATGGGAACGATCTTGTCATCTTCAACGATCTCATTAATCTCATTATCTGCTTCACTTTTTTTGTTTTGTACCTCATCTTGTAGAGAACTCACAAGTGTATCATTTTCTTGCTCATCCTTTTCAGGAGATTGCATCTCATGCACCTGCATATTAGAGGTCACAAACTGTCCACAGAGAGCATAACTTGAGGAGGGGGAGAGGGAGCTCGAGAGGGGGGAAACAATTTTTTTAAGTCCTGAGTGCCAAGGTACCTCATTCTTTTCAGCCTTTGCTTTTTCCCGCATCCACTGCCTCTTGGCTTTTTTCCGCCGAGCACTTCTACTAGGTGCCTGAGATAAGATCAGCGAGGTATTAGTCAAAACCATAAAGCCATTAACAGAAACCACAGTTTCAAGTAGAACAGAAGGAGAAAACACCTAAACTCGTACGTAAAAAGAAACCCATTAGAAAAGCTTAAAACCAATTGAAACATTTGTGTCATTCCAGACCTTTGCGGTTCCATCAGGTATCTGAGTTGTGTTATGGCATCCTATGCCATTTTCCTGAAGCTGACCAGACCTACAAAATGGTGATTCATAAAAATAGTTCATCGGCCAGAAAAAGTTGGATTCCATCAATCAAATAACAAAGATGCACATACATACCATGACTAAAGATGTTTTTGTGCATAATTATATGAAGAAAAAAAAAGAAGCAGCAATGCTTTGACAACCCAGAACACCCCGGCAAAAGAAAGCAAAGTAAAAAAAAAAAAGACCAAGACAGATGAAAAGCCTAACTGTAGCATCTAAACAAGCTCCTCCACTCCTTGAAATGTCCTCTTGTTGCTCTTCCCAAATCAGCTGAGGGCCCGTATCAAACAAAACAGGGCTATAAACCAAGCTTTGCGCCTCTGTTTCCCACCTCTAGCCACCACCAGGACATGACTCCTGCACCAAATCCCCCAAATACAATGCGTCCTAACAACCTAAACCCTAACTCCATAAATGATATGCAAACACAGCGAACTAAATGATGATCCACCGATTCACCAGTGTAAACACATACGTACAAATGTAATTTGCAACACATCCAGAGAAAAAGAACCTTTATGCCAAAAAACTGAGAATGTTTGCACATTATCAAGACAACTACGACTTGGCTGGTGTTTTGCTGATAATTTTCATAGATGCACTGAATCATAATTTCACAGGGTGCACCGCATGTGTGCAAGTCTTGCATTCCTATGTAGCATACACCATGTGATTTTGATATAGAGTTGAAGGAGGTATATCCATACTAGAACCATATATTGGCACAAAAGTTTTCTACAACTCATAGCCAAATTCATACTAAGTTAGAGCTGCCTAATCACACGGGAGAGCATGATTCATGAAAAAACAATACTAGCTTATACGTAAATGATAGGGCCTGAAAACTCAACCTTAGCATAAAGAGCTCAACTACATTATGTTTTCCACCCAAATTACAAAAAGGTATTTGTCAAATTACCTCACAAACAAAAATAATCAAACCCATAAACACAGAAGAAGATAGAATTCAGACAGTACTCGTTTGAAAAATACTAAAGAACCAACACAAACTACCTCTTTAGGCTAGGCGAATGTTGCAAAATGTCATCATTTTTTTCAGATGTGCTGGGGGTGCTTTCTGCCTTGGGTTTACTCTTTACACCAGATTCTGTCTTCTTCTCCTTCTTCTTCTTCTTCGTCTTCTTCTTCTTGTCCTCAAGGTGGAGTTCACAGCCCCCCTCCTCCTCTTTATGACAATCATTTCCAACATCTTGAAGATCCTTGTGACATTTTCTCTTCTTCCTGTCGTTCACAATGTTTAAGCAGTTGATAGATCCACAAGATGTTCATAGAACAGTTAACTAGAAGAAGAAAATTGCAAGCATCAGCCAAATAATCAAAGTATTGCAAGATACAGAAGTAGGTAAATCAACAGAAAATATGAACTTTATAAAGTGAAAACAGGCCACTCACCATTGTTGAGAAAATTTTATCCAAAATAACAGATGTATGAACCCAGTAAAACAGCGATACTAAGCTTGTAATGAAACACTAGGTAGAGAAAATGCGTAAGAAGAGGATTGTAGAGCTTTTGGAAAACACTTTTAGAGGATAGGTAAACTGGGACTGAAAGGTGAAATCAAGTGGGCTGCTTTTAGATAATGGAAATTTAATACAAGTTTCAGGTTAAGTCCTCCAAAAGGGCCCTATGAGCTGTAAACTTTAAGGATGCATCGTTTGAAGAGGGTATTTGGAAATCAAGAACTGGAAAGGTTCTGTTTTTAGAGGTTGGAAGCCTGTAGGAATATTCTAAAGACGGACTCCAGAATAAAAAGGTGGAAAATCATCCTTCAGTGGAGCAATAAGTGCAAGGAGGCAGGAAAATTTGAGAATCACTTGCTTGTTTAGGTAGAAAGTGGCTGCAAATATGTGGCTTGTTGTGCTTCCTTTATTTGGTATGGATACCCATATGGCACAAATGCAGTTATTATGCACATCACAAGAATAGGGTCCGAATAAGGGTTGTAAAACATACTTAGAGCTCTGTAGTTTCTTTGATGCTTTTCTTTTCTTGGAAACAACAGGTGAATTCTCCACATGTAATCCATCCTCCGAGTGGTTGTCTTCATCCTCTTCAGATTCACTCTGGTAACCACCGGTCTCCTCTTCAAACTCCTTATTTGCTAAGAGTGGCACATCAGTGAGCACGGGTTGCTTATCCACAATTTCATCTTCATCAATTAAATTTGCTCCATCAGATACCTCAACAATCTCAGGCAACAGTTCTCCCTTACTTTTGACACTGATACAAGGAGATCGAAAATGACATGCATAACTTTCAAACTACAAGCAAAAGGTATCAGATGGAATACAAAGTCCAGTGTCAACCAACCTGATTACATCTTTATCCTTTAGAATACATGTTGACTCAAATGGTGGCAGCACAAAGCCATCCATCTGCAAGCAAAAATAATGACGTGCTCAAAATTAATCTAAAGCTGAAAACGACCAAGAAAACAAAAATGGCTTACTCAGCTGTAGACATGGAAAACAGTGATGCCTTTTTTAGGATGAACTTGCTCCAATCAAACACACTTTGGGGCCTCTCTGACTAGCCAAATTAGACATGCAATTGGATTACATATCCCACGGAACCTCATTTCCGGCATTTGAATGCAACTACTAGTACTAGCGGGATTACAAATCCGTTGCACATCACCACACCAATGCGTGCGGAATAAAGTACTTTCGGATGCAGTATTTGTAATCCCTCACTATTAGTCCTCTAGGACTACTGATAGGACTACTCATCATATTGGATGAAAGTGGCCTTACATACAAATTAAATACAAATCATGTCAAGTCTTCCAATCAGTAGCAGCAGATTGGTCAAAACTAGCAAGTGATTTCCTAATAATGAAAAAAAACATCTCTAAACTACTTGAGAATAATTGAGCAACCATAGAAATTACCACAAGCACTGATATCTAGCTCCTTCAATATGCAAATTAATGCTATTATCAAGGGAGAATGGAAGGGGGGACTGGGCCCCTGCCAACTCCAAATATTTTCTTTAATTGTACTACTTTTTCTGGTTGATTTGGAAAAATTCTATAAGATTGGTCCCTGCAAGTCCCTCGATGAAAAAAAAAACCCTTCAAATAAGTATATATATCTGTATCTTCAAATAAGTATATCCATGTGAATAAACTCTAATACTGATTTACCGACAATTGGGCCTGTAAAATAACATGATTGTTACACACATACACACAAAATTATATCTAAGTAGCAATATACAGCTATAGCATGTAATGTTTGTTAATTTTTATCACTATAGACATATACTGGTTTGGCTATTATTGGTCATCAAATCAAGAACTAGCTGCCGACATAAGGAGGTTTCGGGAGGTGCCCAGGCCCCTGCACAACTCCAAATGTTCACTTTAATTATAAAAGTTTTTCAAGTTAGTTTAGAAAATGTTCTACAAGATTGGCCCCTAAAAGTTCCTCGATGAAAAAAAATCTCAAATTAAGCATATATCTTAGGAAAAAGCTCCGTATAATTCGAAGTAATCAACAATTTCTCAGTCGCGTGTGCAGAATAAAATGGCGACTACTTCTATATACAAACAAAAGTTAGACCTACAAGTAGCAATATATGAATATGGAATATAATTTTTCTTATCAATGCAGAACTACACGCCCCCGCTAGGTATAAATCCTGCATCCGCCACAGTCAAGAACAGTGGTGGACAACACCGATTACATCGAATATCCAAGACAAGCTATGCAAATTTGAGCGCAACAACATAGTTCAACACTTGAATGGTAGGCACTACATCGTTTGAGTTATATGAGGGCGTGAAGAGAGAGACTTACACAGAGGATGACGCCATTAGGGCAAGAGTGATAGAGGTCGAAAACGTCGACGAGATAAGAGGAGAGGTCGGAGATGGTCTCCTGCGGAGGTTTAAGGAGAAGCCAGCTTCGTTTGAGTCTCTCCGATCGCTGTGATTTGCTCAGAATGTGGCGGTCTTCGAATTCAACGCGAAGTCTCACGGTTTCCATGGTCCATGCACAGAGCGAGGGAGTGATTGCAAATTCAGCACTCTCGGCTGTATTTGAAGGCTCAGCCTTCAACTTTGTAAAACCCTCGATATAAACAGCAGTATAATTTTCCACTCATTTTTCTATTTGCCTCCACGAGAGCATCTCCAACATGGGTTTTCTTTCAAAATGAAGAACAGAAGTGACATATCAATGAGAGATTTTATAATTTATGTCCTCTTTTACTTAAAAGGTTATACTTTTTGGAGGGACCCATCCTCCTTTTTGGAGAATTGGTTCTTCAAATTTGTTTTGGTTCTTCAAATTTGAAGAACCAAAATAATTTGAAGAATGGATATGACAAAAAGGAGGATGAGCCCCTCCAAACAGTACAACTTTTTGAGGAAAAGTGGTTATAAATTATAAAATCTCTCTTTGATATGTCACTTACATTCTTCGTTTTGGTATGGTTAAAATGGTTGCAATTCAATGAATCTAGACCAAATGCGCAATGTTGATTTTCTTGGTAAATTTTAAGAGGAGATGACGGAATGTTAGGATTATCGTGTTACTCATCGTTTCATATCTTAGAATGATATGAGTTTGAGTTGGCGATCGATATGTGGTTTGGACATGAACCAATAAGTGTAAGGAGTAAAACCATGTGACTAGTGAGGGTTTTGTGGAACAATTTTGATAGCGATGAGTTGACATGGGAAAGGGAAGATGAGATGGAAAAGAAACACCTAGAATTGTTTACCGCATGAACCATGTGAGTACTAGTTTACATTATTACATTCTGAGTTTATGAAGTTGAGTTCATATTGCATCTCATTTATGGCATGTAGTGGAGAACATGGTTGTCTTAAATTTTGAGGACAAAATTTTCTAAGGAGGGTAGAATGTAAAGACCCGTGTAAAAAAAATCACCTTTTGGAGAAGTTTCATTTTGGCCAATAAAAAATCCCGGTAATTGCTCTTTGGATTTTTCTAATCACAACGGTATAATCGGAAGTTATTTTTTAGTAAAGCAAAGTCGTCTTTCACCCATTTTCTTCGGAGAAAAATATGCCGTTTTTCAGTTTTGTAGTAAAAGTGAGGGGATAAAATTTTGATGTGATTAGAATTTTTAAATTTTGGAAATGTCATTGTTTTCAAATGGGGGGTACTTCCTTATTTTCATAAATAAATTAAAGTAAAGAAAACTTAAAAATTATAGTCTTTACTTAAGTTTGGTTTATGAAAATAAGTATTGTGGTCACATATTATATACACCAGTCACATTTGGGTGTGTACTGTAATTAGACACTCTCTCCTCCCCCTATACCCGACGGATCCCCTCTCTTTCTCTTTTGAACAGCCGACTCTTCCTCTCTCCCTTCCTCTCTCAAAAATCTCCCACAAACACACCTCAAATCTCAACCAAAACCAAATTCCTTCAAGGTTTGACCATAAAATCTCCTTCTCTACGTGATTTCAAGCTTGGGTTGTGTTGGTTTTAGCTTGGAAGTGGGTATTTCGGGTTTGGAAACTCAAAGTCTTGAGTTTTTCGTTTTCAACTCATTTGGAGCAAAATTCGTGAGGTAGGGAAACAATTACTACCTCCTCTAGTTGTATACTTGTGATTTGTTGTACATATCTTGTTCTTGGCTTCAATTTCGTTGAAAATCGTGTTTTCCCTCTTTATGTGGGTTTTCCTAACTTTGATTCTTTGATCTACGAAATTACTTGTTGATTGATGAAATTGGGAGTGGAATTGACCTCCCTCCATGTTTAATTGTTGCCTAGCATCTCTAGTTTGAGCCTAAACTATCCCATTTGTGTTTGGGTTGAAATTTCACACCTTATAGGTGAAAATCTGCACTGTTTCTGTAAAAATAGCTGTTGTCCCAAAATTTCCAGCAGCTGCTCCAGTTTTCTGGGTGGTTTCCGGACACCCTTTGACGTCCGTTTGGCCTCCAATCGTCCGGTACTTCGAACACTTGAATTATAGCAACGTGGTAACCTCAAAAACCATTTTGAAATCTTTAAACTACGACTTTGACACGTGATTTCGTTGGACACTTCGTTATACATATCAGACACATTTCTTATTGAGTTGGTTGCCCCTTTTGGCGAAAATTGTGACATTTTGAAAGAAAAGGGATACATAGAAAAGTTTTGATGAACGAAATATTTTGAGATGATGAAAATGGTTCAAAAATTCTAGGGATCACCCGTTTGGTGTCCCTGGCCGTGGGTGCACGGAGCCCACGAAATCCGACAGGGGTGCACAGAGCCCAAGAAATCTGGCAGGGGTGCACGGAGCCCAAGAAATCCGGCAGGGGTGAACGGAGCCCAAGAAATCCGGCAGAGGGATTCATTCCCTAGTAAATGAAATGGTTGATTTTATGAAAGAGTTGGAAATGGAAATGTTTTGAAGTTAAAATGGCGTTTGACAAACTTTTGATACTTGGATACGAAATTGGACACGTATGATGGAAATGTTTTGAAGTGAAAATGGCGTTTGATAAACTTTGGATACTTGGATACGATATTGGACACATATGATACATTTTGGAAATTTGGACTTACTAAATGGATTTTCAAGTTTCATTTGGACACTTTGAAATGGTTTTTGACACTTTGATACGTTTGGGACACGTGGATACATTCCATGGACACTTGGGTACATTATGGACACATATCGCTTGTTTTTGTTCTCATAATGATTCTTGGATCACTTCTTTCATGACAACCCACATTGTGTGCACTTATCATATTTACACACCTAGCGGTTGTAGTATGGTTTTTCTATTGGGCTAGTGAGCTCACCCTATCATTTTCAGGTACATGGCGTGGAACATGAGATTGGATGTTTGTGGAGTGATGCATTATATGGAGCTTATACATGCATGAAGTTATTTTTTTTATCTTATAACTAGTATTTTTGGTAAATGGCAATGTAACTTCTTTTCACTCAATCTTTTGACGTATTGGGACTTATGTAGTAACTTTAAACTTTTATATCGGGTATCTATGTATTCGGGTATGAGATAGTACCGTTTAGCGAACCATTGACCGATGTATGTTATGGAAGTTTGACTTGGACTTTGAAATGGAGACTTGTTGACTTTGACTTGTGCCACGTAAATGTTGTGGAATTTAGTTTGTAAAAAAGCAGGGCGTGACAACTCGTAGATGTTGTGGAATTTAGTTTGTGAAAAAGCAGGGCGTGGCAGGAAAATTGGCCAAGAGTCTGCCAAACCCATTAATAATGAATAAAACCAAAAGTCCAAACAAGTAAACAAAACGTAAAATATTTTAAATGAGAGGATATTTTTTAGAGAGAGAATAAATGTTTAAAGACAGAGAATGAGAGTTACGAAGAGAGAGATTGATTTATTAGAGAGAGAGCGTGCTCATGGGAAGGAAAAGACAGACCACAAGTGTGTGAGAGGGAGGTATAGGGAGGTTCGATGACGGCCCAAAGGCCCAACTGGCGGTTGAACAGTGGTTTGGGAGTGAGTCGACCCGATGGTTTAGGAGTGAGTGGTTGATCAGTGGTTTAAAGTGAATCGACCAAGGTTCTAAAACTCGCTAGGAGCTCCCAGGGCGGCCGGGCACCTTCTAGCTTCCAAGGCCTAGTACGCCGAGCCTAGTCGGGCAATTAGTCGGGTTAGTTAGGCTAGTCGGAGAAGGGCCTTCTAGCGCATAGGCGGCGAGTACTCGGCCTTCCAGCCCTTCTTTTAGAACACTAGAGTCGACCTGGTATTTTGTACTCAAACAACTCCCTTTGATTGTGAATGTGCGGTGTAGTTTTGGTCGACGACGTTGATGGCATCGACGGTTGCTCGGTAGTATAGGCCATGAATATGGTTAAATGAAGGGGCGGGGGGGGGGGGGGGGGGAAGAGAGTATTGAGTGTCTGTATATTTATGGGTGTTTTAATTTTTAGGGCTTACACAGCACAAAGACGAGGGGAAATTTTGTACTTAGGGGTCATATATTCCATTTATTGAAGTCCAGGTGTGGATGTGACATTGACTCAAAATGTCAGGGGTTATTTGAAAATTTCCCCCCATCAAAATATGTAGTGAGAGAGGAATGGGTCCCACAAATGTCTACATAAGCGCCAACTAGGAGTCTCCGTTATATTTTGGATGAAGAATAGACATAGGGGGGAATTGATGACGGAGTGGCAAGGTCGGGGGGTGTTAATTGACGTTTACTGAAGGTCCGGTGCTCGTGGGACATTGAGTGTAAAGGTCAAAAGTTTTTTTGAAATTTTCTCTTGGGTTTAAATACATATAATTATTATCATTCCAAAATTTAGTTAATACCACGTTGAGAATACAAATCATTATCATAAAAACAAATCTTATATTTACATTACTTTTGTCTATAGCTTAAAGACAAAAAAAAAAAAATGAGAATCACACCCTTGATGAATTAAACTATTATTACCTAATGAGATTAAATTCTTTTCAGCGGTGGTGGAAACGACGATTTTTCCACCTCCACCGTTGTGGGTTTCATGATGCGTTTATTGTTATGATCTGAAGTCTGAACTGTTCATCTTATATGGTCCAATGAGTAGTATATCCATGCAAAAAAGCAATTTGATCGAAAAAATTTGAATTTTAGTTTATAAAATGGACGATCTGTCTGTCAATAATTTTAAAGTTAAACTGTCAATAGCAATCCATTTTATCTACCAAAATTTAAATTTTGATACATCTATTATTTTGCAAACTCTATAAGATGAAAGGTTAAAATCACCAATAAGATACCTTGGGCCCCTCTTGGGAAACCCATTATTTCTTCCACCGCGCAGATAGAATTTTCTCTCTTATCGAATAGGTGGAAAGTTTGGAAGGCACGACGTTTTATTTTGTTACACTTGTCATCAACTCAATTAAAATGTTTAATTGAAGACAAAACGGGAATTTACTACTCACTCTTAACACACAGGGCATGAATGATCATTACACAAATTATTCTAAATTGCTCACGCAGATAAATAGTACTCCCTCCGTCCCTTTTTAAGTGTGTTACCTCGTAATTCCAACTTATTTTCTCTCACATCAACTTTTACAACTTTTACATCTACTTTCCACTACTTACCCTTATCAATATAATAATACCCACTAACTTTTCAAAAAGAAATCTACTTTTAAGGGCAAAATAGAAAATGCACCCACTAACTTTTCAAAACACACACTTATTAAGGGACAGTCCAAAATGAAAATGTCTACACTTATTAAGGGACGGAGGGAGTACTTTTTTTTTTAATCAGTCGTAATACATTTCATATCAAAGCCCGAAAGCATTACAACATTACAACGCAAGTAAATACTTCCAGAAACTGAAGTAAGTTTTTTTTGTTAACCTAAAACTGACTTAAGTTAGAAATAAACTTAAGTTAACTTTTTGAATTAATGTATTATGATAGAACAACTTGTCTCATAAAACATAATAAATAAGTCAATTTCTGAAATAACCCCTTATTTATACAAGATTGTGGTCATTTCTTCCACATTTTCCAATCCTTTCCTTTCTTTTCCTTTCCCCCTCTTAAACTCCTCCAACCAACAATTCATCCCCCAACAAAAATGGTAGTTACAAAATCCAACAATGCAAAAAGACACATAAATGAGCGGGGAGACAAGCCGGGGTTAAATTTTAACCGTTGAAATCAAACCGATAGAAAAAAACCGATCGAAATTGTTGGTTTGATTCGGTTTGGCGAATGAGGCCGAAGTAAGGTTCACAATAAGCACAGAAACCGAACCAACTGAAACCGTTTAGTTCTATGACCTTGTCAGTTAGTGTCGGTAGCCAATTATTGAAAACCGAATTTGAACCAACCGAACCGATTTCACCCCTAGACAACACAAACTTGTGTGGGTGTTAGCTCCCCCCACTATGTTAGTATTTCATGTAAGTGTGTACATTTCTGGTTTTAGATTTTTTGGTCCAAAAACTCTTACACTTTTACATGTCTGCAGAATGCTTCTGCAGAAGCATCCAAGGTACATGGAAAAAGTTGCATAATGGCAAAGACAGATCCCCTTCATTAAAAAAACTCAGATATGGCTCCTGCAATATCAAGCAGAAACTACAAAAGGGAAAAACAAAACCAATTCAAGCTTGTAAATTCACCCAGAACTCATACATGCATACTAGTTCTGGAGAGATGTCATGGAAAGATAGAAGCCAACCACCTTTAACACTTTCTTATGGTCCGCACTGCATCCATGCTAAATATTTTATCTGAGAGCCTGACTCCAGGTTATAACCATTCCATTTGACCGAGACAAGAAATTTTAGCCTATTTGCAAAATCATACACGTCTATAACACAATGCTTATCAGGACAGAAGAACTTATAGAGGAACTGGCAAAGCGAAATTAGCAATCAGGTGAATGTGACAGAGAAGTGTGTACCATTGAAACCAACACAATTGCTTTGTTTCTGAAAGACTAGAAAGTTGGGACTGCTTGGGAATAATAAACTTAATGAACTACTGAATCAGCAGCCATTTAGAGAGTCCCTCTTGTATGAAGCCAATCGAGAATATCACTGCCATATATGCTCTCATAGACCCCTGCATACATGGAAATCGAGAACGTCAGCACATGAATAACTAGTTATGAAGATAAACCCAATAATGGGTACACGGACAATGCATGTACAAGTTTTTGTGAAGAAATTGTTCTCTTCCAACTAGAAAGGATGGAAACCACCACAGAGACCTTCCCTAAACAGAGGCCAGAAAGGAAACTAGAGGAACAACAGAAAAAATTCAGGGAACTGCGCAAGGGAGAACAGAAAGTCCCCACATGAACAAATCCAAAGAGTCAGTATGATTAAATTACTTGAGATTAGTTTAAATGGGTGAATGCAAGATAAGAACATTGAGTTAAGAAGACTTAGTTAAGAAATCAAAATCAAATAAAAATCTTTTATTCTAAACTTAGAACTGGCCCTCTCTGGATAATCTCCTGGGATTTACAAGCACGTGCACGTGTGCTCACACACACACACACACACACACACACACACACAGAATTTGTGGCAGGGAAAGCACATAGCGATTGTTATCAAATAATTGTTACTAGTGGACAAGTAGTTGATTCCTACCACCATATCCATCACCACTTGCAAATCCTACCACTTTATTGCAAATTACATACCATACACGCTAAAAAAGGTCTATAAATACCTAAATTCTCCAAGGAAACGTCTGTCAAAATGCCAAACAAACAGAGAAGGGCAAGCAAGGCAATAGGAGTTGACAAAAGATGAATCTCTGATTTTGTACGGGGTCTTCAGTAGATTCAATTGATCAAAACTTTTAGATAAACTAGGCCTGGTAAATTCATAGGGGCTTCAATGGGGAAACTCATGTCTATGCTAATTGAGAGAACATCCATACAAAAATCATATACATAAAGAGAAAAAGCGATTCAAAAGGACTTAGATAATCGAGAGTATTTAATAATACATATAGATAAAAGAACAAAAATGATTCAAAAGGAGGAACAAATATGCAGTGGCATTCCATTGCGTCAGATAGAGAAAGAGACATCTATGATAATTGAGAGAACATCCATATAAAAACCATATGGATAAAGAGAGAAAATAATACGAAAAAACATCAACACCACAAAGTACAGGGTTCTAATAACGAAGTAAAAATGCGATTCTGAAGCATAAATCAATCAGGTCAATGGGTGTGTCCAATATTACAGAATAAACTGCTCGAGGAAACAAGTTGAAATCTCCAAGCAGCAGAATATGAAGCAATTCCGTACTTGGTAGTTGGTACACATACTACCAACTCAATGAAAACTGGTTTGTGGTAAATCTCAAAGCTTATCTATCTGCAAGTTAACTCCGTCGTTTGTATTCCAGTGAACAGTTCTTTTGTGTATGCAAGTGAAAATTTTGCATGAAAACTCTCGTAAAGTCATGGTACTGTACAAAACTTTCTCTCAAAACATTCATTACAATTCTAGAGAAAGATATAATTACATAAACAAAACCTGAGTACCTCAAAATCCATACCCTTCTTTTTACTCAAAATTTGAATAAAAACAACTCAAACTCACTACAACCCTAAGTACCTCAAAACATTCATCACAATTCTAGAGAAAGATATAATTAGATAAGCAAAACCTGAGTACCTCAAAATCCATACCCTTCTTTTTACTCAAAATTTGAATAAAAACAACTCAAACTCACTACAACCCTTTTCTTTTTTCCGATAAGTAAAACTCACTACAACCCTTGAATCAAATCTATACCAAACAGAACTTTACTCAACTGACGGAAGACTCAAACATTTACTCAGATACTAGAAGGATATTTCGTGACTGCCAAACTTACAAAGGTTGCGACTTTTACTCAAGTATATAATTAGGTTTGAGTTTATTTGCTTCAAGCCAAATGAGGCTTTTACTCAAGTTTTTTCCTGAAATATTAGTAAAAGTATGAAGAAGAGCATCTCCAGCTGGCTCTAGATCAAAGGGAACTCTTGTGGACAAAGGTGCCCAAAAGTCTGGCTCTACTCCTACGGGAAAAAATTTGAGCAAACCAGTAGCTGCTCCTATGAACCAAGGTAACCCTAATACTACTCATGCTCCCCGTGTCCCAAAGAGTAATTTAGATACTGCAAGTTAATTCCTTGCTTTCACATATTTTGTGACTGCACCGAAACTGGCTCTGGCTCTGAGCATGATGATTCTGATAACGCGGTCGCGGAAGGAGGAAATGCTACCATTCTTCCCCTCCTTCTCCAGATAAGAAGGGAAGTAAATCAGGGAAAAGTCAAGATAACCCCTATAGTCATGAAAAGGGTACATTCTAAAAGACGCTAGGCGGCTCCAGGTCGGTCGGGTACCGCCTAGCAAATAGGGGATTAATTGGCTAGTCGGATTTTCCTTTTTCTTTAAAAAAACGAGAATATATTCTCCAAAATATCACGTATTTTACCCCCATTTCTTTTTAAATATCAAGAAATAACCTCCGACTAGGCCCGACTTCCCAACTAATCCCGACTTTCCGGCTAGTCCTGACTTGCTGACTAGGCGACTACCGACTAATTCCCAATTAATCGGCCCGGTGACTAATTGACTGTCCAGACCACTAATCGAGTCGGCCAGGTGCCAACTAGTGCCTAGGCGCTGACTAGTCAGCTGTCTAGGCCGATTTTTTGAACACTGTACAAAAACATGAAAGAGTGGAATATCGCTGCTTGGAATGGTAAGATTAAATCATCCCTCAAAGTATAAGGCAGTGGCCAAGCTTATTTCTGGGCGTAAACTGGACTGAAAGGCCTCGTTGAAACTAAGGTTAGGAATTTCAACTTCCCTTTGGTATGCAGGAGTACAGTGGCAGAGGGTACATCTGCCCAACAGGGGCACGTGTCCCCACTGCAATCTTCAATTTTTCTTCCTCACAAACACTTGAACTAATTTGCACCTTTAATTTTAACACGTTTATTTCACAGTTTAAACATTATGCTTCCTTCTTCAAAACATAACCCTTAACATAACAAATAGGTAACTCAAGCGAAGCATATGTTAGACGTATATACAATAACGAGGGCTTATTTGTTTATTATTTCCTTGGTCCTTTTTAAATGAGGCAGTTTTGTTACTTTTTCGATTCTTCTCTTTTGAACTTCAAAAATTCTTTAAGCTAAATATGCAAATAGTTCACCAAAGATAATTTCTTTTCTTTCAAAAGGTAAATAAACAAGACAAACTAAACAAACATAGTGGATTCGTTCTTGTTTTGAGAGCAAAAAATTTTCCTTATCTTATCGTCGGCTATTGAATTGTTTTTCCCTTGAAATTGTCTTTAATAGGTGGCCCTGCTAATGTCAACTTCTGGCTACGCCACTGCAATATTATCTCCGCCGAATTGGTAACTATGGTACTTGAGATTTAGCCAGAATTATTCTGTTATAGAACGTCACTTCTTTGAATGTTAAAGTAATTAGTTATAAGGATGAAACTGGAACCATTAGAGTTAACCGCAATCGCAAATAGAAGGGACCTAAGGGTTCCTCTGTAGACTGAATGGGTAAACCTGACTTCTAATATATCCAATAATCACCCCTGGCTGCCGATGAGAACAAAGAACGACATGATATTGATAAGGGAGCTACTAAGGATTTTGTAACTGAATAGAAAAATTGGATATCTTTGATCTTACAGTTTTTTAGTACAACCCGAACGCAATGTTTGAGTAAAACCCCCTTAAAAT
Source organism: Gaultheria prostrata (assembly GCA_036023075.1). Taxonomy (NCBI): domain Eukaryota; kingdom Viridiplantae; phylum Streptophyta; class Magnoliopsida; order Ericales; family Ericaceae; genus Gaultheria; species Gaultheria prostrata. The sequence goes on along the minus strand of JAXBDA010001088.1, from coordinate 36,557 downwards.
CCACTCCAATCCTTGGCTCAAACCTATGCCAAATTGAGTTTTAATCCAATTTCCACTCAAATTTCGCAAAGCTATTTTCACCTGTCCCAAATTCACAATGATGCAATTAACGAAGTCTTTACTAAAACTAATGTTTAGATATGAATTTCTCCATGAAGTACTTGATACCGAAATGAACTTTTTACTCAAATTATGCATCTTGAAGAGCTACGGCACTCAATTGTGCAAACTTTTTCAACTTACAATTAGCTTCTTGTTCAAATAGTGCTATAAGGGAAGTAGATAAAGAGAGAGAATAGAGAGCGGTATGTGTCTGATTACCTGACTTTCTTAATGAGAATGGACTTGAGCTTTCTCGCGAGATCCTGAGACCGAATCTTCCGTTCAAGGTTTTTGCGAGCCAGAACACGCTTCTCTGAATTCTTGATGTGATGAGTCTGTTCGCGCTTAATCAGCCGTTCGATACCGCTTGACTGCATCTGCCTCTGCATAAACATCAACGCTTGATCCAGGTTACCGTATCGAACCTTGACCCTGATCCCCCTCCATTGTTGAAGCTCGAAGCTTGGCGATTTCAGCGTAATCCCAGGTCGCGAGAAAATGGTCCTTGCAATCGAATTCATTTTCTAGGGTTTCTGGCTTCCTTTCTTCTGTGTTTTCTTTCGAGTACCACAGTGACGAGTCACGGAGAGCTTTTCTAAAAGAACATCCCCGAGAGAGGCTCTCTACCTCTTAGCTATACTAGTTACCCAAATGCTCTCTGCTTCATATACTTCAGACCTCTTGGCTATACTAGCTATCCAAAACTCATTTTGGCCAAGTTTCCACTTAATAAAATCAACCCTTGATTTTATCAAATGGGAAGAAAGTTGATAAAATCTCAAAAAATTTAGTGCAAAAATCTGAAATTTTATCAAACTATATTCCTCACTTGATAAAATCAAGTGGGAAATTGGGCATTTAAGTAATTCAACAGGCCCTTTGGCCTACTTTAGCCAAACTAGAAAATAAAGCATTTTGCTTTCTTGAGATTTAGCATTTGGCTCAAACTTCAAAGAAGTAATTTTACAATAAGCAAAAAGTAATAAAAAATAATTACAATTTGCGAGATGAAAAGCAAAAAGCACAAAAAAGGACCAAACAAATTCACTTTTGGCTTTTGGCTTTTTTCCAAAACAAAAAAAAAACAAAAAACTTACTTTTCTACTGGTAGCTAGGGAAATAGAATCTGTACTCTACTCCTTTCTCATTTTATTTACATTTTTGCCACTCAATTCTATGGTATATATATATATATATATATATATATATATATATAAATATTTGTATGGAGAGTGATTTCCATACCCCAAATTGTTATCAACACCTTCTTCTTTTTCTTTTTTTTTATCTTTTAGTGAATTAATTACCATATTTATTTGGATAAAAGCAAAAATAGAGAGTAGTGTTGGAACTCATTGCTGAAAAGTGAATAGACAAAGTAGATATTATCCTTTTTTTTATACTTTTGATTAGGTAAAGTAGAGAGTAGTATTGGAGATGCTCTAAGGTGTGTTTTTGGCTTAATAAGTCATCTATCTTGTTTTCTCGTCTTTTTTTTTCGTGTTTGTTTGTTTTTCTTTATCTTTTTGTGTATTATTGGTTTGTCTCGACGAGAGAAATAAAAAAATCAAAGCTTAAATTTTTTTAATAATGACAAAAATAAGTCCAAAAAAAGATGATTTTTTACACTTTTTTCGATTTTATACAAAAAATTAAGAGTTCTAATCAAAAAAAAAATTTACCCTTTTGAATTTCTATCGTTGAAACGAACTAAAAATACACAAAAAAAATTGATGCAAAAATAAACGAAAAATAATCAAATAAGGACAAAAAAATCCACGTTGTCTATTTCTCAGTGCCCCCAAAATTGATTCTTTTGTTACGGTTTTGCCTCTCGAATCTACCATGGATGGGAAAATTGCAAGGAAAATAGGATTGAATTCTTGGTGCCCTATTTTCAAATAGGATTGGAATCCTCTCCAGTCCCTTTAGAGACTCATTTTGGTTTTTAAGAACTAATGAACGGCTCAGATCACTTATGTGGAACCCCATAGTGGCCCCACACATAGATCTGTACACTATCAGTACATTCTCGGTTGGTACCCCAAGTACAATTTCAAATTTATAAGGGAAAAAGGATCATTTCAAGACTATTTTCCGCATTTTTCTTATGATTAGAAAATCTTCAAAAAGTTTTAACAAATTCAAATTTGAAGCTAAGGTCGCGGAGGAGGATTTATCGGATGCCAAATTTGAAGTCGTCAATTTACCTCACAAGCTTTTAAAAAAAACTTGACATCTCCATATTTGAAGCCAAAGTTAAAGACCCTGTTTTCACAAACTGATTTAAACTAAATAATTAGTGGAATTGACTTATTGAATATAATTGAGTTAATGTGTTGTGAGAGAGTGACATGTCTCGTAACACGCAATAAGTCACTCTAATGGAACCACCTCTGATATTTTTTTAGCAATTTGCACATCCAAACATGCACCAAGGAACAATTGTGAAGACCAAAAATCTCCTTTGACATTCCCCTGCTAGAATGAGCTTCACTCTGAACTTTTGTCGCGGAGATGACAAATTTTTGTCAATTTCCTCATACTTCAGACACACATGTCGACAATAAAAACGATTAGAGGTACTGTAGCCAAGGATGGGGTGGGGGTTGGCCAAAGAATACCCTTCGACGGTCTAGTTAGAATTGGTTTTTGAAAGTCTTTTTTAGTGTGAGATAGTAGAGTGAGAGTGGAATGCTTACTTCCCCCTCCTTTTTGTAGTTGTCCCTATTACTTTCCGGACAAGTTTCAATTCCTCTGCCCTTGCGTCTTTCTCGATGATTTTGTCGCAGCTGCATCATTGTTTATCGAGGACATCCTCCCGCTTTCTCGTGCAGTAAGAACATCCATTCATTGTCTTCTTCCACACCTTTTGCCAAGGTCCTCCTTTGTTTCCTCTCGCACTTGAGTGCACTGTCACATCTCGCGATTCATACCAGCCTGATCACATCATTTATTAATTGTGGCCGTCTTTTGGTTCCCCATCAACATGCTCTTTTCTTAACTCTCCTACTCCTTTCGCCTCAATCAAATTAGCTATTGGTTCTCTAGTAATTATGGGTGAACAAAATAACCATCAAACCTCGAATTCAGTCCAAAACAATCCAAATTGAATAATTTGGTTCAATTTTTTAACAATGTGGTTTGGTCTTGGTTGTAAAAAAGTAAAAAATTAGGAACCGTGTTAAATTGTTTGGTTTTTGTATTTATGTTAATGGTTCTAGTTTCAAACCGATTTGAACCGTATAAAATTTATTTAGATACACTGACTGAGTAAACTTTATTTCCATTGTCAATTAATTTCCTAATATAAATCTCCATTCCACCCCCTATTCTTTCACTTCCAAGTACCAAGATTAATTCGCCAAATTTTTACATATAATATTCTATTATTGTAATTTCCATTTCAATACATCAAATCACAAGGGCTTGTGGTTAGTCAATTATTTTTTTAATCTTTTTGCTCAGTAACTAATTTCTTAATCTAATACTCTATCGGCCCTATACTTTCAACAATAACCGGTATTCTATTATTCTTTAGTTGGTTAAAATTGGTGAGTTTTGGTGAATTTAATATAACTAGTTTTAGTATAAGTTCTGGTTTAACTCATCTATGCAAACCAAACCAAACCAAATCAAGCATTATGTTTCAATCAATTGGGGTCGGCTACATGAATCATTATTTTCTTTTAGGATTCATGTCATAAAGATTTGATGGGGCTTTTACGTGCTAACTGTCAACTACCTAACGCACAACCCACCTCCTTTATCTGGGTTTGGGACCGGCTGGAAAAAATAAGGCTTTAAGCACGTCCCAGGCGGAATTATCTATGTAATTTTAAGTATTTAAAAAAAATTATGAAGATAATATCTCAATTTCAGGCCAACTATGGTTCAAAACGAATCCGATCCGTATTATAATGGTTTGGTTCTTTGAATTTTATGGGTTAGTTTGATTTTCTAGATTGATAATCCATGGGTAGTGATTTGGTTTTTTGTTTACTACAAAATCGGACCAATCCGATCCATACTCACCCCTGGTAGTAATACTGGTCTTTGGCAAGAATGATATTATGGGTCTTTCGAAAGAGAGTAAATGATTTAACCCCACCATTGTATTTTTAACATGTTTTTTTTTTTGTCATTCGTCATTCCTAATCTATTACATGAGGGGGGAGTGAGACTCGATTCGAGATACAACGTGAGACATTCAAAAGTTCTACCGCATGAGCTAGCTAGCCACCACTTGCTCATGTAACCTCATTCACTACTCTTAACACTTTGTTCGGAATGGGTTTCGAAAACCCAGGTTTCACCTTTTTAAGTGGGACCCTCCAATCATGCCACTCTTTTCTCTCTCCTTCACAGTTTTGGAAATAATACTCTACTCCATACATTGTACGAGATGAGTTCATAGAGCCTACTTCGAAAACTCACACAAATAATCTAAGCCGTTTATTACTTTTAAAATATTTTTTTTCAGGAACTCCTAAAAAATCAGCTCATTCAAAGAACTATAAGTGGTTGATCCATCTTCTAATTGTTCATTCACAATTTAGGATCTTGAATTATGACAAAAGTTTGAAAGAAAGATAAACAACTGGATCAAATACTTAAAGATATAAGATTGACCTGATTTTTTTCCGGTTGACTCAAAAAATAATTTTAAAACAGATGGACGGCTTGAATTATTTGTGTGGGTCTTCGAAATAGACCCCACGGACCCATCTCGTACAACTTATAGAGTAGAGTATTATTCCAAAAAATGCAAAGGAGAGAGAAAAGACTAGACTGATTAGAGGGTCCACTGAAAAAAGTGAAAACCAGGTTTTTCAAAACCCATTCCGAACATGGCAACTAGTTTCGGCAAAGATATTTTACTAAGCTATTTGCTATCGTTTTCTTTTTGAAATTGTACTATATATTCAATCTTTTGCATTTCAGGCTTTCTAAACGAACAAAGTGACTCGAGTCTGAGTTATTGTTTAGTCGTTCAAGATCGATTTGTCATATAAACAAATCAAACTTAGGGGGTGTTCCACTAAGAGAGTTTTTTGGTTTTTGACTTTTTATGATTTTTTTATGTGATGTATTGTGAGAATGTAACTGCCTTGATTTTAGAAATAAACTAGCTTTTTGACTTTTTGAAATTAGTGTAATATGACCTTAAACTAAGCTTCCAACAATTTACTATTCAGCTTGTTTTATTCTACTTATAATGCATAATTGCATATAAGATTCAAGCTACTCGAGATTCCTCGTGTTTGGCTCAAATAAAATTCTTTTTAGATTAACTTAGAGCATCCTCATCAGGGGAGGCAAATGCCCCTGATGGGTATTTTGTTGAGCCAAAAGAGAAAAATGACCTCAAAATCAGCCTCAACAATTTTTTTGCAAATTGTAACTTTGCTACAGTAACCCGGTATTTAGGTAGAGTCACTATTCACTGGTTTAGGATTATTTTAATAAATTTATTTTTTTTTCTCTCTCTCTTTAGTTAAAGTAGTGTTTATTTTGGGAAGTAGGAGTAGAAAGAAAAAATAGTTTAATATAGTGAAGTTAGAATAGAGAGTCTGATTTTTTGAGTTTTTGAAAAAGTGACTTGCTAATTTGTAAAAGGTGTTTTTGAGGTTAAATTTGGTCTAATTTTTGTTGAGGCTGATGAGGATGCTCTTATCACGTGAATAAATAAACTAAATTTAAGCATAGTTTTTTTGGCTCATTAAACTTTCAGACCATTTTGTCGCAACAGAGCCGCACCACACCAACGTGAACCTACAAACGCACAACCCACCAAAAAGAACTGTAGCATTTCTCGGAGCTCCGTCTTCCTTAAATCGGATCCTATCCATTTCCCAAACACTCCACAATCTGTCTGTCTGTCTCTCTCTCTCTCTCTCGACACGAATATCACTTTAACGCTTCTCATTTCTCAGATCGAAAATCACACACAAAACAAAAATGTCGAAAACCTGGGGTGCTATCGGCGCCTGGGCGGCCGAAACCGAGCGCGAAGAAGCCGAAGAGAAAGCACTCGCCGCCGCCGCTGCCGCGGCAGGCGGCGGCAACTTCCCCAGCCTGAAAGAAGCTTCCTCCACCAAACAGAAGAAGAAAAAAATGACCTTGCAGGAGTTCACGTTGCAACAAACCCCCGCAAGGAACAAGGGTTTGACGCCCGACGAGATGCTCCGCCTTCCCACGGGGCCAACGCAGCGGGCGCCGGGGGAGGAAATGCCGTTCGGACGTCTCGGCGGAGGGTTCTCAAACTACGGCCGCCGCGACCGAGACGAGGGCGATCGCGGTGGCCGTAGATCGTACGGTGGTGGATTTGATGAGGATCGTAGGGGTGGACCGCCACCTAGGGTTTCGGATTTCGATCAGCCCTCTAGGGCTGACGAGGCTGATAACTGGGCAATGGGAAAGAAGACATCTTCTATCCCATTGCCCTCGAATCGGTACAGTGGACTAGGTGGTGGTGGTGGTGGAGGTGGTGGTATGGGTATGGGTATGTCTAGGGCTGATGAGGTTGATAATTGGGGAGCTGGGAAAAAGTCAGTAGTACCAGTTAGGTCGTCAACGTTCGGGTCAAGTTTTCGCGATTCTAGGCCAGAGCCTGATCGCTGGTCTTCTAGAGGAGGGTTTGGAGGAGGATTTGGGGAGGGAGGAGAGAGGGAAGTGCAACCAGAGAGGCGAAAATTGGTATTGGATCCGCCACGGGGAGAGGGATTAGGAGGTGGGGTTGTTGAGCAAGTGAAAGCTAGTAGTAATAAGCCAAACCCATTTGGGACAGCAAGGCCTAGAGAGGAGGTGTTGGCTGAAAAGGGTTTGGATTGGAAGAAAGTGGATTTGGAGATTGAGGCGAAGAAGAATAGTAGTAGTAGGCCGGCGAGCGAGCATTCTAGTAGGCCTTCGAGTGCACAATCGAACCGGTCTGAAGGGTTAGGGTTGCAGGGGATGGAAGGAGGGGGTGTGGTGAAGCCAAGGGCAAAGGTGAATCCTTTTGGGGATGCTAAGCCTAGGGAAGTCTTGCTTCAAGAGAAAGGTATGGATTGGAGGAAGATTGATTTGGATTTGGAGCATCGCCGAGTTGACAGGTTTGTGTTGTTTATTTACGTTTAGGTTTGTGTTGTTTATTTACGTTGCCTTTGTTTGATCCCTAGTGATAAGCAGTAGCATTTCTGTTTCAGTGCACAATCCAAGATTTATGTTAAAGCTACTCGGTGTTTGACCTCTTTATGTTGAGGTGTATAGTTTTTTGACTATGGGTTCTTATAACATGGTTTCATACTTACCATATATGCTAATGATGTGCTGTTTGCACCCTTGCAGTTGTTATATTGTGCTGATCTTTTTTGTGATGAATGATGAATCGACTTGTGTTTTGCGAAAGTTGAGTTACTTAATACTTAATTAGTTAGCATTATGATGTCTTAGATAATTGGTGGGGATATTAGGAAACAATGAGTAATGATGTATAGAGATGTGCTATACATCCCTTCGGAGAAGCTGTTTTAGGTATTCATACATAGTTGTTATCAATTTGCATTTCCTGTTTATTTGCACTTTGGATACTTCACTAGAGAACTGTCCAACAATTCCTTTTAAAAATCTTGAGATTTTATACGTGCCCCCTTACACAGTTCTTTACCGATTGATAAAGATGGCTCATTTATTTTGTTCTTCCTTATCTAACACTGGCACATAACTGTAGCAGCAACTATTCTCAATTCCAATGTAAGGTGGTGGTGTTATTCAGGCTCAAGGACTGAGAACTGCCTCAGTGATGGCATGCAAAAACGATTGTAGTTAGGATAGCATGGAGTCCCCAACCCCTGATCTCACGTTGTCATCATTCATTCTTCACAGTTGACTTTTCTTTATCTACAAAAATGCATACAAAATATACCAGGTTCTTAAACTGTAGTCACTTAAAAATTGGGGGGTTGCTGCTAGGCGCTAGCCCTGTTTGTCATTTGCTAGTTTGAAGAAACCACGGTACAAAACCGACCGTTACCATTTGAAAAGGCACTATCCAATGGGTGCAACACAAATGAAATGGTGCAACACGAAGGAAACCAGTGTTTATGAATAAATGTATCTTGATGTTTAGTTAGGTTCTTCCTCCCCCTGATATAAACAACTGGGAAATTCGAATTATGTATATTGCCACTTGCCAAGCAACAAGTGGTCAAATTTACTCTTATGAAAATATGTCTCGATCTAGTTAGGGACATTTATGCTGTTGAAACTTGAAACTAACAACAGTATTTTGTAAAACTTTTCGGGTGTTGGTAGATTGTCTTCTTCTATCATTATGTTTTTGGGTTGAGATCCACTGATAAGGGAAATGGGGAAATAATGGAGAGCTGGAAAGAGGTGGGCAGTTATAAAAGGCATGGACTGGGACACTGGGTGACAGCTTTTGAATAGTGACATACATGCACACTCGTATGTAAATATATAAAAAAATATGGACCATTTTTTTGGGCATGGGATATAAGTGGTTTTAGCATGAGATTCTTGCGAATTGGCTTTGTATTTTGCACTCGCATCTATATATTCCATACTTTGTTTCTCTTCAATAACCAGAAAGTTTAGGTGAAATATTTAACTTCTCAAACTACCTTATCCCAGTTGGTTACTTTACAGGTTTCATTTGTGATGAATGCCCTGTGAACAAGGTCTTTGATGTCATCTGATTTGCTACAGCCTCTCTATTTTTTTGTTCTTTCTTTCTTCCTCTACAGATAGGTAAAGCTTTATGTTTTGCATCATGAACTTTCATTACTCTGGTGGTAGGCCCAGGACTCTTACCACTTACCGTAAGCTTCTCCATTCCAATGTTTGTGTTACTAATTTTCTCAGTGATGCTGATGACAAGTCCTTAATATTTTCTTTCCTTTCACGGAGAACCCTTTCTAAAATACTGTGGAGGCAAGCCTTTTTATGTTTTCCATCCCCCAAGGCTGATTTTGACGGGCTCTAATTAAGTGCTGATTGTTAGATGCCGTACCCAGTGTCATCTTGCTGTATCTTTTCATTCTATTTGTGGGAATTTGATGATCTAGAAACCGTCCTTAACGAACGATCGGCTGCTGACTGGACAGCAGATGAAGGGAGGTCTTCTTCGTTTGCTGTTGTATGGATGAAATATCTAAGGAACTTTTGGAGCGAGTAAGAGCTGATCAGATGGCTCTCTACTTGACTCGTGGAATGGTTCCTGCCCCTGGGGCTTTGTTTAATTACCACAAAAAAACTTTCTTTGTCATGGTTGTGCACATTGCCTGACTAGCGTGTTTGCCATTTTTCTCTGAGTTTGCCATTTAAGTTAGTTATTAATTGAAGCCACCAAAAAACCTTCTTTGTCATGGTTGTGCACATTGCCTGACTAATGTGTTTGCCATTTTTCTCTGAGTTTGCCATTTAAGTTGGTTATTAATTGAAGCTCGTTAGCTAAGCTAGACAACAGACACAGTTACAGAATTGTTTCAGGCGTGAGACAGAGGCTAAGAAAAATTTGAAATAAGAGATAAACTAATAGACTAATAGTAGCATGCTTGCATGCATACATTCACAGTTGAACCATTGATTTTGGGGAAGGGGTTATATGCGCGTTTAGCATGAAATTCTCTTGGCTTTGATGAATCCATATTGCAGTTGTACCTGTGTTTTTTTCTCCGCAGAAAAGGAATTTTTTTTTTTCCATAGTATTTTCTAAAACTATCTTACCCCTAGTTGTTCCTTTAAAAGTCTTGGTGGTGATGACCATCATGTGAATAAGGTCGTTGAAATAAGAGAGAAACTAATAGTAGCACGCACGCATGCATACATTTGCAGCATTGATTATGGGAAAGGGGTTATAATGTTATATGCTCGCTTAGCATGTTTCTGACCCCATTGGCTTTGATGAATCCATTTTGCAGTTGTACCTGTGCTTTTTTCTCCGCAGAGAAGGAAATTTTTGTTCCCTAATTATTTTCTCAAACTTTTCTTACCCCTAGTTGGTTCCTTCAAAATTCTTGGTGTGACTATCATGTGAAAAGGCGAGAGCTTATCTAAATGGTCTTTTAGTGGAGAGATGAGAAGACTGATATTGATAATAAAGAGAAAGTAGAGAGTAATGAAGTAAAGGAGCAATAAACTCTTCTTTTCTAGAACTTAGAATAGCGCATTGCTCCTTTACTCTAATTTTTTTTTTTATTGAATAAAATAATAGGTTTCTATATGGCCATTAGATTAGAATCAATATTATTCTTATGATGGGATGGTTATAAGATATATAGTGGTTCATGCACTTGAGAATTCCACTAAATTTAGAATGGATAAGAGGCTCGTGTGATTGACATGGGGGATGTCATTTGCTTTGCCGAAGGTTTTTTTCCCCCTTTAGAGCCTTATGTTTTCTGCAAGCAATTTTCATTGCTGTCTGTAATTCTAAGACTATTTAGCCTATACGCACGATGTTTGTCCTGTTAATATTTTTCTAGCTTTTATAGAAAACGTTTTCTGAGATACTGGTGGGGCAAGCTTTTGAAGTTTTTTATTCCCCGAGGCTAATTTTGAAGGGCTCTAAATAATTGCTGTTTTTAAGATGCATTATGACGTGTCATGATCCTCCATTCATGGTTGTGCGTACTGTTTGACATATATGTTTTCCACTGTTATATGGGAATGCTGTGTGAGGGAGTTTTCCCGATGTCAACATATTTTTCTTGGTCTCTAAACAAGGGAAATCGTTTCAGACCTGAGACAGAGGCTGAGAAGAACTTGAAAGAAGAAATAGACCATCTAAAGAAGGAACTCGAGAAAGAATCTTCTTCACATGAAAACCATGAACTCCTGGAAGGGCCTGGTGAGGACAAAACTAATTTGCGTGATCAATTACTTAGTAGACAAAAAGATTTGGAGCTTTTGATCAGGGAATTGGATGACAAAGTCCGCTTTGGTCAGAAAGCCATTGAAAGGCCGGGTTCTGGAGCAGGCAGGGTTTCCAGCTTTCCTGAGAGGCCCCATTCTCAGTCTGGGGCATTTGAAGAGCCCAGAAGTGTGGAGTATATGGACAGGCCTCGATCACGCGGCACTGGAGATATTTGGTCAAGGCAGGGTGATGATAGAAGATCTTTTCAAGGTGGCAGGGAAAGAGGATTTCTGGGCAATAGGGACATGGACAGGTATTCAATTTGACCAGTAGCCTCTTTCTTACCTCTGCTTTTCGTTCATGTTGCAGTTTTTGTGAGGAAGTATGTTTTTTTTTCTTTTTTTCAACCAAGACCTTGATTCACGAGTTCCCTTTGATAGCTGATACTCTTGTTATTGAACGGTATAAAGGTTAGGTTTCCACTGCACCATGTCGCTACATAATAACCAATTCTTCCAAAAAGCTTAAGCTTTTAGGAAATGGCCCTAATAATGTATATCCAGCTCTGCAATACGTTCCCTCATGTGAAAACCTGTCTTGCCCAAGGGCAAGGGAAACATTCAAACATAGAATGCAATAAGAAATAAAGGGAAACAGAGGACTGGTATGTATTTATTGTTTGTATGTAAATCCAAATTTATATGATTCCATCCTTTAGCATGCTCAAGTATGTAGTGTAAATGACGTATTTTGTTTTTATTTATTTATTTATTTCAAAACAGTAGGAGAATTACATTGAAAGAGATACTCTTTCAACAATAAGAGGACATTATATCGCTGATCAAAAAAAAAAAAAAGAGGACATTACATCTATCGACTATCGTGTGAGGTCTGGAACGACTAAATCAAGCCCAATGCACCACAACCCAAGAAGTAGCTCCATACTGGGAACAAATTAGCGACGAAAGACACCTACACAGGATAACTTATAACCAATTCTTACCTTCAGCAAGACTTGACCCCTTGACCTCTCAATGGAGATTGGAAAGTTTACAAGGGTGACCACCTAGGCTAGCTCTAGTTGGTTTAAAACTCTTATGTTACATATATGAGACATTTCATTAGATACGCAGGGAAGGAATGGAGTCCTTGTTCCATCCAATGCATCCACACTGCGAACAATGAGCAGTTGCTACTTTGTGTATTGATTCTATGTAACAGACATCTGGCATCTTGTACAAATTCAAGATGACTCGTTTTGCGTTAAATTATGAAATATTCTTCAAGCAATTCTAGTAAACAACTGGTGACTATGGCTGCAAACGAACGGAGCCGTTCGCGAGCAGCTCGAGGCTCGGCTTGATAATGGCTCGACTCGGCTCGTGATGTGGACAAACGAGCTCAAGCTGGGGTGTTCGGCTAGTTTACAAAACAAGCCGAGCTCGAGTTTGCCCAAGCTCGGCTCAGGTTGGCTCGCGAGCCCATAATATATATAATACCTGTATAAAATTTTATATACTGTATACTGTATGTATTTCTCTATATATCTACATGTACGTCTTGACTTCACTCTTGTCAGCAAACACGTTCTTTGTAATGATACGAAAGTAGAGGAACACGTGCAATGCAAATGGCCACCAAGAGGTTTTGTAGAGGAATGAATGCCTCCCACAAGTGTATTTGTTCGATGAGGGATAAGAGTAAAATACTCCTGCTTCCCTTTTCCATTTGTCCCACATCTGTCTCTCAGAACAAGAGTGAACCGCATAAGGCTCTATAAAAACACAACCCAACTCTGGCCCTTTAGATCACTTTCAATCTCACTTGGCACATCCCGAGCCATATGGGAGCCAGAGCTCGAGCCTGGGAAATAATTCTCGAGCTGAGCCTGAGCCAACTTCTGGCAGCTCGTCTTGAGCTCGAGCCGAGCTCGAATGGACCTTTTGGTTCGAGCCGAGCCTGAACACTCCGAAGCTCGGCTCGGCTCGTTTGCAGCCCTACTGGTGACAGTCCTAACTCTTGGAGACGTACTATTGTCACACTTACTAATTATGATGCTTACTAATTTTAGAGAGAACTTGAGAAACAAAAGTGTAGAATTCTTCTGCCACGGCTTTTATTGATAGAGATTTGAAAAAATGTGAGTTTATTTCTTTAAACTACTCGATTTGCTCTGTTGCGAATAAGGACAGTGCAAAGTAACATTTGGAATGCAAAAATGGTTCTATTTGAATATCAGTACCATATGCACAATTCCGTGTGTAATTGGGATACATGATGGTCCACGTTCTCTGTCCCTCTTCATATTTGTCATTTTTGAATGTGTAACGTTCTGTTCTTTAGGAAGTTCCAACCTTACATTTGAGCCATTGTCCCTTTATCAATTGGGGTTGGGTCAGGGATCCTTTTTCACCAGTAAAACTAGCTGGTTATGCTATTAATTGGTTCTACTGAAAATTAAAATTGACACATCCATTGGCCATCATGCTTGTATGTACCAAGGATAGGAGCGGCAGCAGCAATACCCGCTGTTGCTGCTCAACTAAGATGATAGTACACTACTAATTCTGCGCAAGCATTTGTTACAAAATATTGCTGATGTCTAAATTTTTGTTTTGTTTTTTGCAGGTCGGGGTCAAGGAATAGATGGTGAGCCTTCAGTTTGCTGTGGATTCATTGAGTTTTCCCTTCTCTTTTGGCAATTAGAAGAAATAATATTTAGCAACCTTTTTTTATTTTTTATCTTGTTTCTCTAATGATTTTGCTCTGAGGAATGGGGCTAGAATTTATTTGACTATTGCCACCGGGAACTCCTGCACTGATTGATTGTTACGGCTCTGAACTTTGTAAAATTGCATTTTTTCAACTCCTCTCTTCAATCTATCTGATGGCTACAAACCTGTTCTATTATTGTCATTAAACTTCTAATTGTGATATACATTGTTGGCGTTGCTGGTTTTGCTCACTCTCTCTCTCGTGCTCGTTGATTGCTGATGTTTAACGTGTTTATCAACCTGTTCATGAAAATTGGAAGCTTTTATTCTTGTCATTGGAAAACAAGAACTATGGCTGAATCCAAGAATTCCGAATTGCTCCTGTCGCATGCTCATTCCTTCCATCCGGTGAAAGAATCCTTCGGAGTGAATGAATCCTTCGGAGTGAATGCATCCTTAGGATAGAGTCGATAGACGGAATAAATACCACGTTTTCAATTGAATTTGAGTGAAACTTGGATAAAGCTCCATCTGGTACGGAGTTCCAGAGGCCATCTTTGATCTTCACGCTCACGGGTTCAAAAAAGTTCCTTTAATCTTCTCTGGTCCAGTCAAATTTCAGTGGCTTTGGTTAAATACTTGATCTGATGTAGGATAATATATGTTAACCATGTTCTATGAAAGGAAACCATTTCCAGTTTTCGCTATGTCGAGGGTAGAAATGTTATTCGGTAGACCGTATATGGGGGGATGGGGGCAGGGAAGTGAAATTTGTATCAAATCTGGCCTGTGCGTATATTTCCAACAAGAAGAGTTGCACAGACACATATATCCAGACACGCAAGATTCCGGAGCCTGGCTCCGTTGGACGTGGCCGTAGGAATGTACACAGACGTCGTACTGCTCCGGGCACCTCTTGTCTAGGTCTGCTTCTGAAACATTATTTTCCAACAAACTTGAGCCATGTTCAGTACTTCAGTGTAATTTACCAAAAGAAAACAAGCTATAACCAACGAGTTCCGTTCTGTTCTGTGCTTTGAGAACTAAATGCAAAACTAGAAATACCATTAATTACAAGTCTAAATCCCTCTCCAAATTTGTTCTTCCCTTGAAAATTTTCACTCTTCAAACGTTCATTTGATAACTTGTTTGACGAAAATGACATCTGTGGATCCTAGAATGGTGAAGAGATGGAAGGGTCATTGGGGCAAAAGAAAGAGGATGGAAGCAATAGCAATGGGATTTGTCTTAGTTTTTGGGTTCTCTGTTTTCAGAGCCATGAAGAGGCAGGGGAGGAAACAGAGTCTTGGTCAGTCAGGTATATAGTTGTCATTTTGCAGCCATTTTCAATTTCGGCGATTCGAATTCCGACACAGGAAGCATGTCGGCTGTATTCGCCCTCCGTACGGGCAGACATTCTTCGGTGAACCTTCCGGCTGGTTTTCCCATGGGCGGTTGATCATCTATTTTTTAGGTAAGAGAAAATGCTATTCTTTCAGAGTTTATGTACAAAAAACACGTCTATTTTCATGCATGTACTCTTTTGAATCGCTTTAAATTCGTGACATTTTCATAAAACTATTGACTTTCTTGTAACTTCAAAGAATTTTTGCGCATTATTTGTTTTAAAGCAATGAGTCCACAACTCAGGATAATCATGCTGGATAATTTTCTTATATTTGCGTGGAATTTACCTATGACTATATTTGTGACGTCTATTTCCAACTTAATCATTTCACGGCGGCCAAACATTCTAACCCTTAGGGCCACCGAAGGTTTTGACCGGTCGTTAACTTCACGGCCCATAATTAATCGATGTGCTCGCAAATTGGCTCGGACATCCGGTTATAACAGAGAGGGAAAAAAAAAGACGTTTCTTCCCTCCATGTGACTGTTAAGATTCTTGGTGGCAGCAGCTAAACAAGAATGTCATCTGAAAACTGTGGAATAGCCAAATTTTAAGAGCAACTGAATCAATCACTTGGACCACTGGGGTTTATGCCCGGTTGTTACCTCCAGGCTCCGGAATTAGTCGAGGTGCGCGGAAGCTGGCCCGGACATCCAGTTATCAAAAAGGAAAAAAAACTGAATCAATCTCTCTCTCTCTCTCTCTCCGATTCTTGTGCAGCTGAGAAGCTGGGACTGCCATACTTGAGTGCATATCTGGCTTCAGTGGGATCAAATTTCAGACATGGAGCAAATTTTGCAGCAAGTGGGTCAACCATAAGGCTAAGTCCTGGCCTGAACCCTTTTTTATCTCGGCATACAGCTTACTCGGTTCGAACAATTCAAATCCCGTTCCATCGATTTAAACAATCAAGGTCTGATATTTTTGCTGTGACTTCATTGAATTCTAGCTTGACAAAGTCCATAATGTGTCGATTGAATTGGTTTGTTGCATTTTTGGTTGATACATCAAATATGAAATCTTCTCTTTTTGTAATTTGGTTAAAAACAGCGACAACGTCAGACTTTATGGAGTTTAGAGCTTCAGAACTCAATAATAGAAACAAATTTATTTTTGTGTTTGAACAGACTTGTGGCATGCTTGGGTGATGGGAATCTGAGGAGGATCCGAGAGTGAACCATCGAGGATCCGATTCGCTATCCATTTGTTTGCAGCTTCAGTGTAATGGATTTTATCCCAGCTTATGTATTCAGATGGGTCACTGCTAGGAGCTCCATAAACCTCTGTTCCATTCACTAATGCCCTTTCCCCACATTCAACCTTGTAAACCCCATGACCACCGCAACAGTATCCAAGAGGATTCACAAAACCTGCGTTCACTGGCATCCAATAAGAGAGATATTATGCTTTTGGCGTTCACTGGCATCCAATAAGAAAATTGACAAGAACTATTGTGAGTGCGTCTCCAATTCAACTCGGATATTGTCTATAACCCAGCTTTAACCCTGAACACCCTGCATTACATTACCTAATAAAAACAAACAAGCTTCATGGCCGGGTCAATTGTTTTGAACCTTTTTTTCCTTACAAGGTCTATTTTAAAGGTTTGGTGTTATTTCGCTTTTTTCAAAATACGTTGGGTCTCAATTTTTTATGATTGGTACGGAGGACAGTGAACTCAATATTTCAATTTAGAAAGAAACTTCGGTGACGATTTCCATCCACAGACATAAATTTTAAGCTTAATTTCATAGTTCTTTTGCTCCTAGTATGTTTGCCTCCTCCTTTACATCAAGTTCCATCATTGCACCGACATAACTTTACACTACAGGCATGTTAAATGAATCAAGTTATTCGAGCTTCACTCACCTTCGGCATGTTAAATGAATCAAGTTATTCGAGCTTCACTCACCTTTGGCATGTTAAAACTAATCTTGAGATTGGCCTGTCACGGAAACAAATCAATTTGAACACATTTTGGAAGCTCGTCAAAAAGCCACTACACCATTGATTCACCTCTTAGAGATTCGAATGTATGAGTTCGTACATAAGAGTCGCGAGAAACTAACCAACGGATACAACCAAATGAAAAACCAAGGAACTTACCATGCTCTTTGGCTCCACTAATCAGAGAATATTTGGCTGAATAGATATCAACATAGATCAATGATGCATCTTGAAATCTAGTCCTTATTTGGGACACTCTGTCCTTAAGCTGTTTGTTGAATTCTTGAGCCACCTCATTGTAAGAGGGAACACAACCAGCTTTACCAGCATTGTCTGGTTTTGGTGGAGGGTTTACCTTAAAGTAGGGCAACCAGCCTATGGGGCCTGTATTGTGTATCCAAAATGCCCTTGCTCCTTGTTGGTATAGTCTCTGGAATGATAACATTTGAAAAAAGAAGTTAGCCTAGGGCCGACCAAATAAATGATGGAATCAAAAAATCGATCCAGATTAGTTTAATAGTACAGTTTACTCTTGTTTTTTGGAAGGGCGATTTGGTTCTTTTTTCTTTTTTTCGGCAAAAGTAACAATTTATTAGGGGATAAGGAAAAGGGTTCCAACCAAAAGTTGAAAAATACATCCATAGAGACAAAACCCAAAACACCCGAGGGCCTAAAATACCCGGATAAAACAAAATACAGCACAAACACCCCCAAAGGCCTAAAAAGCCCGAAAAATACAATGAAGCACAACCAAAAGAAAACCCCAAACCTAACGCTAAAAGAAGACACTGCATCGCCGCCTACCACCTGATCAGACAGGAGCAACCACCACCACCGATCAACCACCAATGAAACCACCATGCCACCATTGGCCACCCGAATGGAGGGTACAACATGAAGCCTGAACAGAACCACCTGCCGAGGATGCTCACCTTGCCGTTGGGCGGATACTGGGCCATCCAACAATGGCCACTACGAATCTATAACTAGAATCTACTTTTGCTACGGCTAGAATCTATTGGTGTTCTGGTTCCGGTTGGATTCTAAATGTTCTATGATATGTGGATTCAGCTTGGTCTCTGACTTTATAGAACCATAGGGATTGGCTGGAATCCATGTTCGTCTTAGAATCGGACCAGGTTGGTCCAACTTTTATGCGCAGTAGAGTGAAAGGGAAATATGTGCATAATGTAAACTATGCTTTGTTCTTATTCAGTAAATTGCAATAGGTGAAGTGAAAGTTCCCTCTAAGGCCAAAGCAAACTCATCAATCATTGCAGGAATAGAAGTCTTCAATTGCTCCTTTGTCTTTGATATTAACCCAGAAAAAAGATCATTCTGGCTAGTGTCCAATGTATAAAGGGGCTTTTGAGAAATCATCAGGTGTTGGGATCCTCATTTTAACACGTGAACTCTGAGCTGATCATGCCATAAAAAAACAAGCTATGAAAAGGAAATTTACACAGAAAAAGGGCTAAAGTATCAATTTTGTCTCCACTAGACGGTGCTAACTGCTATCTAGTTGTCCATCGCGGTTCCTATGATCTGAGTCATTTATTCTGTAGACTCTTGTATGTCATAACCGCATGACATACAAAGAATGCAACAAACCAATAAACTTCAAGCCTTCAAATCTCGCCATTAGTAACCTGGAATCATGGATGGTATTGCTAAGAGGGTGATGAACAACATTTTGTTGCGCAAGAAGTTGGGTTATAATGATCTATTATACTTTTCTCTCATCTCTCTCTCCTGATCATAATTGGGATGCAGTTAGGATAAAAAAAAAAAAATGGGGTCCTTTTAACGCCATAATGAGAAGCTTACATTACGGTTAAAGCTAGTGCCTAGCAGTTCACGTCTTGCATTTATGTACTGACCGTAAAGATTCACCCATATTTCTTTTTCTTACTGTCCACCTATTCTATCTCTCCCTCTCTAAAAAGCCAGTTACCAATATTTTTAGGGTGGCGCTAAATCCACGACTCCTTTTTATTCTGCCACGACACTTGAAGGTGAGTTATCCATTTTACCCTTGTGTATCCAGTCCGGCCGAACCTCGACCTTTCCAACCCACTACTTCTCGATTTGTCTCCTCCTCACCCCTGCAACCACGCCCATTTCTCTCTCCTCTTTCTTCTCTCCCTCACTACTCACAGATGAGAGCTTGATCATCAAAGATGTCGGTCCTAAACCCCTCGTCCCTTCTTGATCATCTTAAGAATAACTAATACATTCAACCCCAATCCACAACATGGGATAGCTGTGAACATCTTTCAGTTTGTCTTCCTTGATTGATATAACCTCGTTTTCATCAAAGATGAGAAATTGCCACATCTCAACAAAACAACCCATTTTTCATTTATATTTCCTCGCTCTAAATTTGATTGATTATGTAGGTTTCGGATCTGAGAAATTCATGAAAAATGTTAAACCATTGTTCCCTCTGTTGGCCGCCTCCGTCGAATAGTCCGATGAGAGATAATCGAGCTGGTCGTCTAATGGTCTCCTATGAGGGTGCTGGAGATGGATCATACTGTAGATTAATGGAAAAAGACAGAAATGGAGAGAGAATAAGTAGTGAAGGGGGAATTCTTCTAACAGTGGGG
Organism: Gaultheria prostrata; assembly: GCA_036023075.1. Lineage (NCBI taxonomy): Eukaryota > Viridiplantae > Streptophyta > Magnoliopsida > Ericales > Ericaceae > Gaultheria > Gaultheria prostrata. Next base: position 16,919 of record JAXBDA010001088.1, on the reverse strand, counting down.
GTAATAATGGGAAAACATTGTAAAAGTCGTGGCAGCATAAATTGGAGTCGTGGCATTAGCGCCACCCAAGCCTAATTAATCTACTGCTGTGACCAAAAAGAAGAGTAACACTCAGTCGACTCTGCTGGGGATCGAACCCAGAATCTCTGGTTTCGTAGACCAGCGCCTTATCCATTGGGCCACAGAGTCCTTTGTGCTGAACTCAGATAAAAAACAATATTTACTATAACTATGACCACTAATCCTGTCTCGTTCTAATTCGAACACGGGGTCGTTTCATTCTCGTTTGGTTTTTCTGTCCACTAAACTCGAACACGAATCGATGCTGCTCTCCGCCATTACACCACCTCTCTCCACCGCCAACTGTACTACCAATTCCGACCACCTCTTCTTCCCCACCACCACCACCACCACCGCCACTCACAACCGCTCTTTCTCCACCGCCACTCACCGGACCTCCCCACTCTCACTCTCACTCCTCACCACCAACGCCGCCTCCTCCTCCTCCTCCTCCCTCGCAGACCCTAACCTCCTCCGCCACGTCCGTGTCGATGAATCGGAACAAGGAGAAGTCACGGTGTCTTCGGCTTCGGCCGTGGCGCGTGCCATACGCATGGCCTCGACCTCACCTGTGGAGTTCGTGCAGAGGATTGATGAGGTAGGGAAGGAGGAGGAGGAGAAGAAGGTTATGCCGAGTGCTGATTTTCAGAGACTTTGCGTCCAGCAGTTGGATCTCTTTCGCCGTATCGTCCATCCCGATGCTCTTCTCTCGGTTAGTTCACAGTTCACTTCCCACTCCTAATTCTTTATGGTCACATAATGCAGGAGCGCGAGCCCGAGCTTGAAATTGTTTTTCGAAAACATTCTAAGGTATTAGAATTCGCAAAACCGAGGATTGAGAGCACAAGGGTAGAGCGAGGAGGGAAAGGGCGAGCGAAGGTCAGGATTTTGTCTAACCCTATAGACTAATTGGCTTTAAATCTGCAAACCAGCCACGCCGAGCCGAGCCGAGCTTTGAACTGTTGGAGCTCGGATCGTTAAAAACTAGTCTAGCTCGGCTGGAGTTCGGATCGTTCAAAACTAGTCTAGCTCGGCTGGAGCTCGAGTTGAGCCCTGAAAATTGAGCTACTCAACCTTGGCTCGTTTAGTATAGAGCTTAGTCATACAATGCGTGCATGATTGCGACTTTCTAAGACATTCCAAGTTATTAAAATTCACAAGAACGAGAATTGTGAGCGGGGCGCAGAGCGAGATTGAGAGCAAAAGCGAAGGGTCCACTGAAGAACTATGTGACTTAGGTATTGAAGTGTTTGAGCTCAATTTGTCTACTAAAAGGGCCTCTATAAACGAGCCGAGTTAAACTTAAAACTAATTCGAGCTTGCCAGCTTAGTTTGTTTACTAAATGAACTTTGAGTTCGACTCGTTTACTAATAAGTCAAAAGCCTCTATGTCGCGAACAACTCGGTGAATCGTTTGCAGCTCCTATTATGCTTTGTTTCCTCTATATGCTCTTTTTCTCCATTTTAAGTTGGTAAATGACTAAATGGTACTACTATTAAGTTTGTGTGTGCTATAAGGCATGAGAAAGAGCTAGGTTTCGATCAAACTAATTCTTAAGAGAAGTGCATTCAGTGCTGGCTTATTTTGTGTTATGAGTTGAACGATTGAGATTTGAGTGGCAGTAAAATGTATTATCGAAGAAGCTCATGGTAGGTTTTGTGTTCAATTTTAATTGCAACACTATAGCACTCCAAGTGCCAATATTTTTACTTCCTTCTTTAGTTGGAGATACGGTTTCGGCTCAATGTGGTGCCGCAATTAAGTAGATACATAATAACACGTTGGGAATTAGGAATGATGACATGCTAGATTATTGGAAATAATTTCTGGAGTTTGGCTGGTTTGGGAAATTTATTTGTTGTTATAGAGGTTGTGAATCGTAAGGTATTAGCCCAAACAGACGGATGTATGGTTTTAAAGTTGATGTGGAGAATGCGTATGTTGCGGGAAATATGCAACGGGTATGGGAAAGACGATAACTACAACTCTAGAAAATGTTAAACTTGCACAAAAAATAATACTAAATGTTGCACTAAACTACATGCATTATTGCAGAAATGTTAAACTTTTATTTTTATTTGCAACGAAGCCAATGGTTAAAACAGCAATAAGAAATGAGAGATAAGCAAGAAAATCCACAACCTACTATTGCGAAAGGTCCAATAGGCAACAACAAAGATAAAAGAGTTGATGTTTACCGTTAACCTAATTAACCTGATGTGTGCTTTTGTGGTAATAGACAAGTAGCAGTCACAGTTTTTATTACGGTAGGCAACGAATGGCTGAAGAAGTTGAAATCACAAAATACCACTCATGTGATTATGCAATATCCATTCTCAAAAGAAAAAAGACTTTGCATCCTAAAGGTTATGAACCAATGAAATAAGAAAAAATCTAATGCATAGAATGTTTGGTCCGAACAGTTCTCATTTATCTTTGGAGATAAATGACTCTTACCAACAAAAAGGCCCTAATGCAAAGAAAATCCTTTTATGTACTAAAGAATCTCTGTCATAGTTAACCTGGTTAAACCATTGCCTTGAGAGACATTGTGGAGAGCCTTTTTCTATTTCCTATCTTTTGTTTTGTATTTGCTAAAACTACCACTACAAGATAAGGATTTTTGGAACCCCCTCAGCGGCCCGTCGGTTGCATTTCTGGTAGCCAATGCTTTCTACTTAAAGATTTTAACTGTTCAATATTGTTTTCATGTAGTTGGATATCTTTCGTTTAAAGATTTCAATGAGGAATTCGAAGTTTGCTCATGCAGGTCTTTGTAAGACCAGCTGGAAGGTATGTTATGGACCGGTTGGAGCTGCATCGAGTTGTTGTCTATCCAGGAGTTGATGCGGCTGATATTGTGATGTTATTGAGTAGTTTTAGTATCCCAACAGGGTTAAGAGCTGCCGAAGCTGCCTTTTCGAGTCTACAAGTATGAATTTTCTGACTCATTCCCGGTATTAGTTGGACCTCCACTTTTTTTTGTTCCTCATCCTTGTAATTTGCATCGGGTATTGGTTTGAATTGTAGGCCAAATTCATTCCTGAGTGCAGGGCTGTGGTTTTGCCTATGTTGAAACATCCATTTTTGGTGGGTTTTTTGGTTGCTGAACTTCCGAAGATGGAACTCAAAATGGAAGAACATGAGATAAAGCAATGCCCATTGCCTGAGGAATGCTCTGCTTTTCCACCATACATAGAAACAAAATCACGAGAAATTCAAATTCTCAAGGACAACGAAATAGAAATGTACAAGTTCACTGCTGCACAGAGATTGAACGCTATTAACATTTCTCAATCTCTTGCTATGGCTTATGTTATGGATCAGGTGATTGTTACTTCAGCACTTTTAGTTATTCCTTCCATTTCATCATCATCATTATCTTCTTTTTCTGTGGGGTCGGTGGGGTGGGGGTGGGGGGTAATTATAAAAAAGAAGAAGAAGAAGTCGGGGTGGGGTGGTTTGTGGAATTTCAACATTGGATTGTAGGATACTTATCAAAGGTACTATGGGTCAAAAGTATTTGCTAGCAACTTGGTATGGTTCTTTGATATTTAGCTCTCTGATGAATATTGCAGTCTTGGCAGTAGCTGGTTGTGCTATACTTGCTCGATAAATGGGTAATAATTATCTCATTATAAGAGTATACTTTTTACAGCGATGCCAGTGAATGGATCTAATGCATGGGAATTCTTCGTCTATATAGCATGAGCTCATCAAAGTTTGAAAAGCTAGGTTAATGCTTTTGATGCATACGCACTAACGCAAAGCAAAATCGTAGTACAATTCTGTAATGACCCGCGCCACTGACCTGCTTAACCCTTTGCCTAACCACGTGGCTCAAAAGGTTAACCTCGAGTTATATAGTAGCTCGTCACGTTTCATTATATTCCACATTCACTTCCCATATCTTACCGATGTGGGACTACAAGATGGGTTCTCACAAATTCATTTGTTGGGGCAGATATCTGTTGTTATTTTGTTCTGGTGCTTTAAGTATGATACTTTTTGTGGTTGGTTTGTTAGTAGCAGCCACTGGTCTGTTTCTTGTCATTATGTTATATTGCAGTGATGTTGGTTGTCCAACAACAACGCATATCCCAATGTAATTGGTTCCTTGTCGGAAAGCAGTATTACTCTTGTCATTGGAGCTTCAGATCTGTGTGCACGTTGTTGCTTTTATCATTTTGAATCATGAATAATTTGTTAATTGTTTTCTGCAGAAAGCAATGTTGCTTCAGCAATCATCATGGCAAAATAACATCAGGATGAGTAATTTGGTTGAACAAGTAAGATGTTCTCTGTTGTTGCCCTTGGTTTTGGAATGGAGTTGCGAATTTATGGTGATATTCTTTTTTTAAATCGTCATTTATGGTGATCTTCTTACCAGTTTAGTTTTGCAGATTCGCGGACCTCTATCTAGCATTCGAACTTTAAGTAAAATGTTGTCTCTTCACATGAAGAGAAGTGAGGTGCGTGCCTCCATGGCACAGATATAGATATTGACTTCTATACTTGTTCAAATTATGATATATAGCTGATTTTATGTCATGAATATTGTCTTCCAGATCTCTTATGACATTGTTGAAGACATTTTAGTCCAAGGTGATCATATGAGAGAGATGCTTCAACAACTCCAGGATGCTGTTTACCTGACAAAGGTTTAACACCCTACCTCTCTCTTTCTGGTTGCCTTCAACTTCTCTGAGAAAGTTACACATGGTTACATTCTTATTTTTTGGGGAGGTGGGTTCATATATTTCCTTATGTTCCCTTTTGAGTTTATATATGGAAACTGGTTTTTCTGAAACCTTCTTGTAATATTGTACCTACCTACCAATAACTTTTGGTATTTGTCGGGTTCCTGATCTGTTGCTGTAACCCAACGTCATGGTTTCAAGCATGGTAGAGGAGTGTGGAGGAAATGATCCTACGTACACTTACAATATTATCTGAGTATTTAGTATGTGCAAATTTCCAGGCTAATATTGTCCGTTATAACGAAGAAACATTGAACAAAATGGATCGCCCATCTTATGTCCATCCTGAGTCACTTAGGTCTCAATTGTCCTCCAGCATTTCCATGGAAAACGATGGACTCTCTTCTACGTCCAGTGATTTAGAAATGCCTATGCCTCCTCTTGCTCTTGCACCACTACGGCAACAGGGCATCAGGTAGGCTTTTGTCTTGCTTATTTTAATTACTGTGGGAATGTTATTTGAGATAACAATATGGTTACAAATTGATGATTGTGCTCCTTATCATCTCCCTTTGTGACAGAAGACCATCCAATGTTTCTAGCGTACTGAAAGATTTGGTTGGAGCTGTAGAACCTTTGGCTCGTAAGCAGCAACGCATGGTTGAGCTGTGTGAACTTTCACACTCTTTGCAAGTTGATGTAGAAGAACCCGCTCTGCGCCAAGCTTTGAGCAATCTAATTGAGGGGGCTTTATTGCGCACACAATTAGGGGGCAAGGTTGAAATTGTGTCTACTGGAGCACCGGCAGGTGGCGCTCTTGTTGTAATCGATGATGATGGACCAGATATGCATTACATGGTAAAAAATTGCACCGTCTATTGCTCCCTGCTACCCAGTTAAATTGTAAATTCTTTTTAGCTTCCATATGTCACTTGTCTACTGCATACAGTGTGGCCTCCTAGTCTTTGATCACTAGGACTTGAGTGTTTTCTACTTACAAAATTAACCAGACAAGTTCCATTCCTCGAGGAAGCTGGTAACAGTGTGAGTCTGTCTGCCTCATACGAGACTGTTTGTATATTGAAAGTTGTGGAGAGATTGTAGATGAAAAATAAAGCAAGAAGAAAAGATACGAGAATACCTCTTCCCATACTTTGTTTTCCCTCCTTGAATCCCTCTAACGATTCAAGATGCGGGATGTGCAACAGTGCAAGATATGAATATGCTTCTGAATGTGAGACTACTATTCATTTCTAGCAGTTTTGGGGGTGTATTATCATGAGAAGGAAGAGCTCAGTTTGTGGGATTTGTAATTTGTCATATTTGAAAGGTTTTCTGGGTTCATTTTCTTGCAGACACAGATGCATTCGCTCGCACCATTTGGAGCGGACCTCTTCTCCGAAGATATGTTCGACGACAACATGACATGGAACTTCGTTGCAGGGCTTACTGTTGCACGGGAGATACTGGAAAGCTATGGATGCGTTGTTCGTGTCATATCCCCACGAACAGATGCCGTTGTTGGAGCGGGTGGGACCCGCGTCGAACTTTGGCTCCCCTGTTCTTCAGCTGCATCTGATTCTGATGGCCCTCTTCAGGAGGTTTAATGGAAGTGTAAAATTCCACCTTCATTGACCAGATTGATTGATTTGCGAACGCTCTGATTTTGTACCAATAATTGAGAATTCGGCAGTGTTTTTGCTGCTTCTGTGTAGGGATTTGTTGATGAGGTGGTCTACCCCTGTACAAATGATATAGTATTTCTTACTGGTGCATGTAAATAGAAACACACTGGTGTATATTCTGGTGAAATGTTTGTAATTCTATCAATTGCGAGCGGCCATAGCCGTGAATCAGTTTTGGATTGTTCAATTTCACTGAATTCATTCAAGGAAGCGAAGCGAAAGGAACAAATTGAAAAGACAATATGTTTCTTTACGTATGCAATTGGTTAGGATAAGAAATTTGTAATCAATGTAGACCACCAAAGTTTCCTCCAAATCGATTGCATTGCGCCATGTGTTCTTGTTCGACAAAAGTAAGTTGCTTAAAGGTAAATCCACTTTCCTCCTCCCCTCCGAATGGAATGGTAAACTCGAAGAAAGAAAACACAACAAATGAACATTATGTATCCTTACAATCTTAACATGCTTTAGTAATTAACCATTACGATTCTTATTTAGCGCACGACGGCGGGAGTGAAAGACGAAGAAATGAACCCAAAATACATTCCAAAATCACAAACAGGGAAAAAACAAAGTCACAAAAACTAGTAAGCATAAGGGTTGGCAAAGTGGTCTAGCTTGGAACTTAGGAGTTTGCTCCCACCTAAGATCTCAAGTTCGATTTCCCTGGAAAGCAAACTCTTGGGGCCACTGTGGGTTATGCCCGGTCGTTACCTACAGGGCCCAGGAATTAGTCAAGGTGCGCGCAAGCTGGCCCGAACATCTGGTTATCAAAATAACTAGTAAGCACATGGCTTATTTATAAATATACAACACCATGGCATTATTTGATTATAAGTGTTAAGCCCTCAGTTTCTCGTTTAGTTTCAGCTTCAACCAACAGACATGGTTTTGGACAGCAGAAACTTCTTATGCTCATATTTGATAAATTCATCTGCTTCATCATTAACATCTTCTTCTTCTTCTTCTTCTTCTTCTTCATAAACTTTGTAATTCCCGCGTTGATTATAGTTGTCCACTCTAGCCTTGTTAAAATCAAAGCCGGAGGATTTGACATAAAAATCTTCAGATGCACCAGGGTGCCTATGAGGCATTTGCTCAAATGTTGACTCACGCGCCTGCAGGGATAGAGCCAAGAATTTCGTTTAGTGAAGCCAAGTTGAAAGTATCGACAGAGGAAAAAAAATTCTTACATAAGCATTGTGAGAGAAAAGTTATAAGAAGAAAAACAGAAAATGTGCTTCTTCTTCATAAACTTCGTAATTAGTGCGTTGCTTATAGTCGTCCAATCTAACCTTGTATTGATTCTCAGGCCTAAGTAATTCAAAGCTGTAGGATTTGGCGTAAAAATCTTCAGATGCACCAGGGAGCCTACGCGGCATTCGCTCAAATGTTTTCTCACGCACCTGCAGGGACAGAGTCAGGAATTTCGTTTAGTGAAGTGAAGTTGAAAGTAGCAAAGGTGGGAAACAAATCTTACATAAGCATAGTGAGAGAAAAGTTATAAGAAGAAAAACAGCAAATGTGTCTAGCAGTTTACGTATTTTAATCACTCCGTACACATTTTTCGCGTTATAAGTAGAGCTTTTGTCATGTATTGTTCTAGATATATGTATGTATATAGAATAACAGTATGAAATCAATGCTATTAGGTGATATGCCAACTAGTAAGAAGCCAATCCACTAATATTGTAGGGTTACTCGTGAAATAGCAAGCAAAGACAAGAAATTATCTGGAATTTTGTTCATTGTAGAAAGTAGAAATGATTGCATGAATTAGAAGGATGTTAAAGAACTTGGGCACCTCGTAGTCTTCTGAAGCGATTGCGCGAAGTTGATGCTTGGCCTGATGCTTTGAGCTTCCGCGCTTCATTTTCTTTCGATCTTTCTTTGCGTTTCTTTGGTCAGTAAGATCAATAGAATTGGTTTTCGATGTGTTCTTACACTGTACTTTTCAGCCTTATTTATAGACTTACGTTTTGGTGTTAGGATAAGGCAGAATCTCATTCCCCTTGATTTTTTCTCAATAAAGTTTCATACCATGTTTTAATTTGTGGTGCAAACTCGAAAGGACAGGAGATAAGATGTCTTATTAAGCTCTTTATTTTTATTCGTTGGCCGGATATTTCAAAACTAGTGTAGCATAGTCCTGTCAATTGTATTAGAATTGATAAGACTGGTGGACACCAATTGCATTCTTCTTTTGTCTTTACAGAGTTGATAACCATTTGGAGGATAACATGCAATAAAGCATAGCATCGAGTACTTAAAGCGGCTAACTATTAATGTCGGCTTTACTGGGCTAACGTTTCAAAGATGAAGTCTTTCCCCTGCTGGGCTTTCCTTTCCTGGTAACAGACTACTATTTACCATTCTAGAATGATTTTCGGCCACTTTATTCGATTAGTAATAAAGACACGACCCATAAAAACTGATGCTTTTCTAACGGTGTTTTTGTGCTTTCAGGCGTATAAAGATCGTGTGTTAACTAGTAGGTAAAGTTTGAGTCACAAGAATCGGCATCTGAACGAAGAGTGGGGGGGATAAGATTGTGTAACGACTTGTTTTCTTACACATGTTTTATGTGGAGTTGTAAATAGAGAGAGTTTTTGTTCTGCTCTTATGTTTTGTCGGGCGATGGAAACCTATGAATCTTGCGGGTCTTGGAATCCTTATGGTCACGCTCAGGGGAGATAGTTACGCCTGTGGCCCGCCCTCCCACCTTTTTTCTAGGCCAAAACAAGGGCCTTGTATCACCGCAAAATGCAGATATCTTAAGCGACACGGCTGATCAATAAATCATAGGTCCAGGCTGCCAAAGCTTTTCAATGGCAAACAGTCGACTGATAGAACCAACAGCTTTTGAGTGTAGAACACATGTTTTAGAATTAGAAAATTGTTTTTGAATACAAAATCACCCTCATTTATAGTCTTATTCATATTTGTGAAGCATGGTTTCCACTTTCCATCACTCTAATCTCAGGTTAATTGCAAGGGCAGGAGCCGTTCATCTGTTGCAGCTTGTAGAATCAAACTTTTTTTTCTCTCTAATCAAGGGGACAAATCTTGCCAAAGGCAATTATTGATTATTAGTTCTCCTGTATAGGAGTAATTCTTTGTTAGTTTATTTCTTCTCCGTATGGTGCAATTTCTTGGATTGTTACGTTTGAGCTTGATTTAGTTGTTGTGGACCTCACATAATTGACGTAGTGTTATGTTATTATTATCCTGTGAATGTAATTCTCCTATCACTTGACGTATAAGACAGAGAGAAAAGAATCAACTTTTTTGCAGAACACCTGTTTCAGAAAATTGTTCTCTGAAATCGAAATCACTCACTTTGCAGCAGCACAGAATTGAAGACATGCTAATTACACTTGTTTGAGCCATATAGTAGACCATTGCTAATAAGCTTCAGCTGCCAAGGCAAGATCATTTATAATTTAGCAACCTAAAAGAGACGTTCAAGCTTGATTTGCTTATGAGGTAAGTCCATCTCAAACGAACTTTAATCAAACAAATCACGAACCGAGCTACCCAAGCTCTGTTCGTTTTTCATCCCCATTCCAGATATGCTAAAATCAATCTCAAGGGTAATCGCATGCCAAATAATGTAACTTCAATTACTCTATTAGCAAAAATCATACAAAACAATAACTTGCAAGAAAAAAAAGGAAAGAAAAGTGAACTCAAGGGGAAAAGTAAATAAGTAGAAATCACATGTTTCACAAAGATCCTTTTATTTCATACTTTCTCTCTTGTGTTTCATTTCTGTCTTTGCTTATGCTGTTACTATGCAGCAAAGATAAGAGTTTAGCTGGTAGTTTATACACAAGCGTCGTAACATTATTTCAGGAGGTACTTGAGGTATTGCCAAGCCATTCTTTTCATATACACTTAATTAGTAAGTTCATAAATCCTTTGTGTTTCACTTCATTCAACCCCCTTAACACCCCAATACTCCACTTTCTGATATCCCAAATTCCCAATCAAGGGATATAAGTCTGGTAGTTTGGGTGGGGTGCCTCAGGGATGCGTCGTTGATCATAACAAGACCCGTGTCCACTTTTTGAAAGCATGGATGCACCGTTGCCATTGTTCGCCTGGCTGTGGTGGTGGTGATCATCACTCGTGCCATACCATCCTTCTTGGTGTTCGGTCAAGTCATTCCATCCTTCGTGTTGCTGACCATTGTTGCCTCCATTAACTATCCTGTGGTGCTTAGATTCCCGATGTGAAGGGATGGATGGATGATGCACCACCTGTGTGCCTGATACATTGCTGTAATGGTAATAAGTTGGGTAATGAATCTCCGGCAGGTCCACTTTACACCCTTTTTGGTAGCCAAAATAGCCTGGTCGGGGGTAGCCAGCAGCAGGATTCATATAACCAGATACGTTAAAGATTTTTCTTTCCTCTCCTTTTGGCTAACTACAGAATCTTCGATATCTTCTCGTTCTGTATGGGGTATCAATAAGGTTTATATCCTGTGAAAACGTATCCGAAACATTTCTGGGAAATAGTTGCTTATTTTTTACGGTTTACTATTTGTTGGAAAAGCTCTGTAGCTTTATTCCCTTCTCTCTTTTGTTGTTGGAAAAAGTTCGATGCTTTTTTCCTTATTTGAGGAGCTGAATTTGTTTTTTTTATTGATATTTTTCATCCGATTAAATGGCTACTTATGTTTGTTAAATTCTCCTTGATGTTTGTTCAAAAAATATTGTTATAGTTAAACAAAAACAAATTCAACGAAACTCGGCCAGATTATAATTTTTTTTTTTGACAAATCTTGGAGATGTGCCGGCACGGGCACAACACGATTAAAAAATGCCACGGCATGATGCAGTACGATTAAGCAAATGGGTTGACATGACACGACACGATTAAGTAATGGTGTACGTCACAATTCGGGTAAATGAGCCGGCACGACACGGCACAAAGCACACGGTTGGCACGAAATTAAAATGACCATGCCGGCACGGCACTGCCCGTTTGACACCTCTAGTAGTGCAGAGCACTGTTTGCACCATAAAATATTTCTTACTGTATGTGGCAGCCTGTAAAAGGAAGTTACTTGTAAAGGCTGCAAGTATATTTTAATTAAAAAGAGAAGAATTAAGAATAAATAAAACACACACAAATATGCCAAATACTTTGAAAAGGCATTGTGAATTTGAACCAAACTCCGCATCCACACCACAGTCCAGCAAATCACTAAGACTCATTCAGTTTGTTTGAAGTTCTTATCGATAAGAGCTTAATTGAATTTTTAGCAAACAATTAAGTTAATTTGAAACTTAATTAAATAAGCACCAGCCATGGAAAAAACAAAAGACAGAAGTCGAAGTTTGGCTCAGAGATGTGCAACAGATGAAGAACGATGTGCAAAGACTTGAGCAAGAAGTAGTTGGAGAAAGGAGTTTATTCTCGCTTGTACGGTAAGGAAAGTGTATGATAGAGAAGATTCAAAAGGTGGAAAAACTCCGCGAAAAGGGTAGAGCTTTTAATGGTTTGCTGGTTGACGACTTTCCAATTGGTGGACTGCTGATGCCGCCAATGAAAGACTTTGTCGAATCCACAGAAGCAAGGAACGTGGAGAGAGTTTGGGAATGCTTGATAAATGAAGACGTTGGACAGATTGGCGTTTACGGAATGGGGGGCGTTGGCAAAACAACCATTATGAAGCACATTCACAATCTGATTTTAAAAGAAACTGGCAAGTTTGATATTGTTTATTGGGTCACCATATCTAAAGTATTCAATATTCCAAAGCTACCAAACGACATAGCTAAGGATCTATACCTTAGTTCGAAATGAGGATGAAACAATAAGAGCATCAGAATTATATCCAACACTTTCCCGAAACAAGAAGTACGTGCTCATCTTAGATGATCTATGGGAAGCGCTTCGTCTGGAGAGAGTGGGCATTCCGGAATCAACCCAATTCAACAGGTGTAAAATAGTAGTATTAACTATGCGCTCCCCGGATGTTTGCAGAAGGATGGATTGCACAGCTGTCAAAGTTGAGCTTCTCACAGAGCAAGTAGCGCTAACTCTATTTCTTAGAAAGGCCGTTAGAAATGACGTGGTGCTTGCTCCAGAAGTGGAAGTAATTGCAGCTAAAATTGCCAAAAAACGTGCACATCTCCCGCTTGCAATTGTTTTTGTAGCTGGAAGTTTGCTTGGAGTGGAGGGACCCATGAGTGGAGAGATGCATTAAACGAATTCACCAACTTGATGAATGAGGTCAGCGGTGGTGAAAGTGAGGTTTTTTTAGCAACTAAAATTTAGCTATAGTCGGCTAAGAGATAAAGTGGTCTAAGATTGTTTCTTGTACTGTTCTTTGTATCCTGAAGACTAGAGGTGTCAATCGTGCCGTGCCATGCCAGTAGGCCCAATTTAATTTCGTGCCAATCGTGCTTTGTGCCGTGCCGTGCTGACCCATTTACCAAATTGTGCCATGCCATTTCTTAATCGTGTCGTGCTGTGCCGGCCCATTTACTTAATCGTGTCACGTCATGCCGTGCCATTTTTTAATTGTGCCGTGCCTGTGCTGGCACATCTCCGAGTTTCGTCGAATTTTTTTTGTATAGTCTAGCCAAGTTCCGTTTAATCTAGCCGAGTTCCGTCGACTTTTTTTTTTGTATAACTATAGCTATATTTTTTGAACAAACATCAAGAATAATTTAACAAACATCAGTAGACATTTAATAGGACGAAAAGTATCCTTTAAAAAAATAAATTCGGTCCCGATCGATAAGCTTTCTAAACCCGATTGAGTATAAACTTTACACGATCGATTTCATCAATAGGAACAACAAAATCAACGGCTCTATTGCTAAAATAGTTTTGGCGTATTGAGATTCGCAAAAGATTTGTATTGACTTATTAAAAAATGTATAACATATAATTAGAAAATCTATCATTAAAAATTAGTATTTGTTGTGCTGTGCCCCGTGCCGGGCTGTGTCTAGCCCACTCCGTACTGTGCCCTTGTCGTGCCCGTCTAAACCCGTGCCGTGCCGTGCCCGACCTAGTTCCGCGTTGTGCCAGTGCCATGCCCGTCAAAAACCATGCTCGTGCCGTGCCATATTTAAACGTGCCGTGCCGTGCCATGCTTGTGCCAGCCCGGCCTGTTTGACACCTCTACTGAAGACCATGAAGTCTATGAGTATGAGTTGATAGAGCTTTGGATTGCAGAGGGACTAATTCCTAAGCTGAACAGTGTAGAAGCAATGGCTGACAAGTGTCACAATATCTTAGGAAAACTAAAAAGCACCTGCTTACTAGAGGCTACCATTGTAGATGGTGTTAGGATGCATGATTTGATCAGAGAGATGGCTTTCGGCATAACATGTGGTAGGTATCGATACATGGAAAAAGATGAAGAGGGACTTTGGTCTGAGGATTATGAAAAGATTTCCTTCATGTTAAAAAATATTTGCCGTAAAAGACCACCTGTTTTCCCTCAGCTTACCACCTTACTTTTGGGATCTAATTATTTCTATCTGATTCCAGATTCTTTCTTCACCAATATGCATTGTCTCAAGGTATTGGATTTGTCCTGTAACAAAATACAGTCAGTGCCAGAGTCCATTTCCAACTTGGAGAATTTGCATGCACTAATACTAACGGCTCTGAAAGTGTTTATACTGACTTATAGTTTAATTAAAGAAGCGCTGACAGGTCTAGAACAATTGGTCAATCTCATAAAACTAGACTTGTTCCGTAGCAGGAGACTAGAGACGTTTCCTAGCACCAAGTTACGCGGGCTCTCAAAACTCCAGTGGCTTAAAATTGATGCAACTGTTACATGGTCTTGGGTAAAACTCAACTCCAAAAGCTAGCTCGTGAAGTGAGGGTGCCCTCACGTTTATATGTTTCATATTACTTTGGTACCCATGCAATGTGGGACTTCGTTTCACAGGCACTTCATCAGGCATATTTTCACACTGCCTCAGTCCTTGATGTCCTTAACTCCCCAATACTCTTTTTTTTCATAGAGTTACTGGGACATTGGCCCTCATAAGTAGAGTCACACTCGTATTCGTATCCCACAGCCTGCATTGCAGGACTGTACTATACAGTCCTGTAATGAAGGACCATATCCCTCACTGTAAGTCCCATATCCACCATCAGTCACACCACGGTGGGAATTATATCCGTGGCTATAGCAGTCAGGTTTACCACTCCAGTCATTCTGGTGCTTATTCTTGCCGCTCCACCCCTCATGTGGCTGAGCATAACCACCGTGACCAGTATTATAGCCGTGGTTGTGGTGGTCATGACTCTTACCATCTCATTCATTGTGGTGCTTAACTGCTTATTAGTGCCGCTCCACCACCCCTCTTGTGGCTTAGCATAACCACCTTGAGCCATAAAATAGTTGTTTGAGGGTGGAGGAGCGCTTGGGGCCATCATGCTCCGGACACTGGTTCTGTAGCCACTGGGTGGGTACATCCCCTCCTGGCACACAGCATAGTTTTGTTGTTGTTAGCCAACAGACGGATAGGAGTCAAATTGATTTATCATTTCTTCTTGTTTTCTCAAATTTCTAATGGGTGCATTTGCCTGGGTTTCTATTTGCTATTTATAAGGTTTTGTGATTGGATTCGGAGTAGATGAGAATGAATCTAATACCAACTTGCACTATTCCCAAGTTAAGCATTTTCCAAGGCCCCTACAACAGCACGTATCTTTGGTGAAGCGGTTTCAATCAGCATTGACAAAAAAAAATACATAGCATGTCTATGATGAAAAGCTGTATGGAGAAAAAAAACCTCTGACTAGGCAACAGAAATATGTACATATATATTCCACCGTTTGACAAAAAGTGATTCCAATATATACATCCCCGACGAGTCTTCAAATTTTGAAAGCGTTGAATTTTAGCTTCATTATCAACACTCTTACATTTTCGCAGAGAGAGAGAGAGAGAGAGAGAGAAGAAGGAGGAGAAGAAGCCGCAGCAGAAGCTAGGTTCTATTCCCTTTTAATTTTGTTGTGTTTGCACGCTTAACCAATTGCTCCCACCAGGCTACCGCTATCACAAAAACGTTACTAATATATTGGGCTCTCATAATTTATTTGGCTAGACTTATTTTGTTTTGTTGGGCTATAACATTTTGTTCAAATTTAGTTGGACTTTCATTTATTTTAACTTCGCACGAGTAATCAAGCGCTCACAATTCTAATGAAATTATTCAATTCATATCTAAAATATTTTTTTCTAGTGCATTTTTTGAACCCAGCAAGGTCGTTTGACCTCACTAAAATAGCAGTAGAACCACCCCGGGTGAAGCCCGTGCGGTGGATGCGCCATGCAGGCCGCCTTGAAGCAAATTTCATTCGACCGGCAAGTAAAAACGTTGCCCGATAACTGAATTACATGAAAAATATATACGTGATCTTGTTGTCACTATCTGCTAAGATTTTTCACGATCTACTGAGATTTAGCCCTTCTCCAAAAGAAAATTGATCATGTTCTTCAGTGTTCTGTGGAAGGAAAGGTTCTGAACTTGTGATATTTTCCAGTTGATTGTAATATATCTGAAATTTCCAACCGAAAGTATATCCCTCCAAAATGAAGACAAAACTATAAACATCCTATATGAAGGCAAAATCACTCGATTCCTCTCTCTCTCTCTCTCTCTCTCTCTCTCTCTCTCTCAACGTACATGCCATAACTACGTGTGTACTAGCACATCAGGCAGACGATAAAATAAGCATCAGATTCCCAGTTTCACTACCAAAAGAAAATGTATTTTTCCTCAACTGGAATTGCAAAAGAACATAACAAGACAATAACCCACATCACAAATAGCATCACATATCACAAGCAAAAATCCTTGGTTTCATTAACTTGTTGATAGCTTATCTTTATGAAGACATCAATAGCTTGTATCGGTATCCTGAAACCTAATCAGCATTTGCCAAATAGATATGATGGAAGATGAAAAGCTGAGTAGGATTGCGGAATGGGTCCAATTTTCACGATAATTTCCTTGAAAGTATACTCCTGATCAGGTGTCTAGTAGAGTTTGGATTACTAACATATTGATTTTATTTTATTTTTGTTGATCCGCAAAAAATTTTATCAGTAAAATCTTGATAAAGTGTACATCAAGATGGGGGAGAGGGGAGGGGACACTAACATGTTGATATGTCGTTTTTGTACCCAAAAATATAATTTATAAAACTTGGAGTTAACTCTTACTCCGTAGAATAGCGATTAAGACCGAGATCGTCCGCGAGGAGTAAAAAGCTAAGTTATGGTACTTTCAATTAATTTCTAATTTAATTCTGAAAAAGAGTGGAAGTTTGGATTTGATTAAACGACTGATTACACTAAAATTAAATAAAAAGCGATTGAAGTTTGTAAACAAGTGAGAGAAGGGACTAGGGTTTCCGATTCAACCTCCCCTTATAATATAATTGTGCGAAATCTAGGGTTTCATTCAACTTATAATCAGA
>JAXBDA010001087.1:0-62182 GCA_036023075.1 Gaultheria prostrata | reverse complement strand
TTGTGGAATTCAATTTATACAAACTGACCTAATTTTTAGTTGCATCTCTCATGTATTCTTGTATTCTGCACATATTTCTTAAATAGCCCAAAATTTTAATGGGTATATTCCCAAAATAATTTTTTTTTTCCAATCAATATACATTAATGGGGGAGTTAATGAGTTTGTCTAGGGAGGTCTAAAAGCTATCCATAGCCCTAAATCTCAAACGTCTCTACCGAGGCTCGAACCGTAGTCTCGCTTGTTAGAGAACCAAGAAATAACCGCTAGACTACAAGCCCTTGGTTTCCCAAAATAATTTAAACAGTAGTCTTTTCATTCCCAAAATAATTTAAACAATAGTCTGTTGCACATTCCCTTGTCTGTTTTTGCCTCGATTTTTTTGTTCCCCTACCGTAATTTAAATTGCCCAAAATACAAAAAATAAATGCATAAACAATAGTTAGGGTAAAATTGTCATTAAGTAAAAAAGAGAGAACACGTGCAATGTTAAAAGAAGGACCAAAGGTACAAATGGTTACAGTGTGAAACTTTTGCTTTGCAAAAGTGAATTTTACGCTTGGGAAACGAAAAAGAACTGTGGGAGTAGATGTTAGTGTCAGCCCGCTGATATTAGAAAAATCCAATAAAAAATATACCCACTAACTTTTCAAAAGACACTTATTAAGGAAACAATCCAAAATAGAAAGTTAAACATTATAAAAGGGACGAACAGTTCACCTAGAATCAATGTTGTCCGACCACTCTACCTGGTAACTTAACTAGTCTCTATTTGTTTAGCTAGAGAAGAAAAAAAGCTATTATTGTATGCCCAATATGGCCCCTCTTACCAATTGGAAAAAGCTAGAGAGAATAGGGAAGAAAAAAACAAAATGGAAAAACTGAAAGAAAGCCACACACAATGTAGAGGGTGAATTTGGCTATAGCTGGTGGTGGCAACCTGATGCGGTAGAGCTTTTGGATACTTTACACTGCATTACGGGATCGAGTCTCATTCCCCCCTCCCTCATGTAATAGATTAGGAATGACGAATAACAAAAAAAAAAGACTCGGATATATGCCAATAGCAGCGTACGGCGCCGCAATAAACAGGTACTTTACTTACCACTATAACTTGCTTTATTTCTAGTTCCCTTCCCTTCTTTTAGACAGGAAATCATCTCTAAAACACACAAAAGAAAATTTGAGGCAAGAAGTCTCGGTAAAATGTAAGCAGTGGAAAAGCAAATATCAAATACTTTAGTATCCAATGCAGACAGCTGCCTTATAAAAGATATATCTTTCCATCACAAATATATGCAATACAAGCCATAAGAAAAAGTCGAATTCTCTCTGAGTCTCTTTACAGTCCTATTATTCCTTTTGAAAAAACCATTACAGTCTGCTTAATGAGCTACCATAATTACCACTCCAGTTAAAAGTTTTTTCTTGATAACATGTATTCATGGGAAATATATTTAAACACGAGACTCGTATACGATACATTGGACAGTAAAATATTTCTCATATGATTTATTTTATTTGTATGTGTTAGTTGAAGCCTATCTAATGAAATATTGTCAGGGTATATAAGGAAACATAAAGCAAATCACTACTCCCCATTCCTAATTGCTAATTCATGATTCCATTCGGGGATGTTCCAAAACATTAGTCCCTCTTATAAAGTCATGAATCGAGAATTGGTTATTTTCAAAAATTGTCCTTAAAAACCTATATGATTGGACTAGAAGAGTAATCATATCCTATCTCCTTAAATCCTTTGTAATCCCCCAAAGGGACCAACATTAAAGAACGGTTCTCCACAATACATTGACAACACATCTATAGAGAATTCCAAATTTCTTATTCAAATCATGACCGTTGTGAATAGGACAACATTGATGATAACCAAATCAAACCAAATTGAGTCTTATGTCCCTAATCAATTGGGGTCGGCTACATGAATTCTTTTCTTCAATCAAGCTCTGTCAAAGCTCACTTACAATATTGATGATAGCATTTGATAAAAATAATTATACTATTTACCTCTTCTACCCATTGATCGTTGTCATAGTCTGCTTTTTCTTTCTTTCATATTCCTGATTCTCTGCATAAGCTTCGCCTTCTGCATTAAGTGGAACAAGGCTTTCCACACAGACAAAGGTCTCCAAGTAATACCTTGTACCACCAGTCATTTTTTTTTTTTGAAAAGCAAAAGAGAAATTCATTAATCTTCGAAATGGAATTACAAAAATTAAAGGGAATCAAGGAGAGGGCATCACAACGAATGGAAACATCCCAACTAGGTTGGCATATATCCAACCATCCAACAATCATATGCTGCCAAAGACCCCAAAGAAAGGTTGATAAGGAATCAACCAGGGAGAAAAAATACACTGTGAATTACAATAAGAAGCAATCCCAGAAGAGGATATATGCTGTAAACAATCTCCCAACCCAACCCAACCCAACAATTCAGATTCCTATTGCAAGCATACAAGGGAGCACCCAGTAGACACCATTAGCAATTAGCACAGCAACCACCAACTTCCAAAATCCAGTAAACCGCACAGAAACGAGTGGATAACACAGAGTAGGCGAGGCATGGAAACAGAGAATACAACTCGGTGGCAGCCAAAATACTTCCCAGGTTGTGCACGAAATCTTCGACAGTGTATGACTTTGGTCCCCATTTTGTTTTAACCCAAAATGCCACTCTAATCTTGATGAGTTCCAGTATTTCCTCCCAATCAGATGGCACATTTTCAAAGATGAGTTTGTTCCTCATGTTCCAAATAGACCATAATACAGCAGTCTTGATGTTCTTAATATTTTTATGTTTACGATCATACAAAACAAGTTCATTATTGACTCTAGCCAATAGGACTTCACAATCACTCTTTGAATAAGCTAAAGGAATCATAAATTTCAATGACAGACTCACTTCTGGTTGTGCAACACAAAATAGTTTCTCCACGATTCCTTGACTCACAATCACTCAGGTCAGGCGACTTCAATAACATGAGGTCTAGGAGCACATGCCTTCCAGAAAGGTGCCAGGCATTAGACTGGTGCGCCTTTTTAAAATTTGCCCGAAATTACGCCTATTTTGGCCTAAAAAGTTAAATATGATTTTTGCTTTTTGACTTATTAAGGGGAAAAGCAAAATAAGTTTTTGACTTATTTCTGCCTAAAAAGCTGTGGAAATTAGTTATTAGCCCAAAACGAATGCCTTTTTGGAATTCAAAAAAGCAAAAAAAAACATGCTTTTAACTTTTTAGGCCAAAATAAGCCTTAGCCCTTAAGGTAAAAAACATAACTTCCTAAATCGTAAGGCGTGTAAATCTAACCTAATTGATCGGCACCAATTAATTAGGTATCCCACAAACTCAGTTGATCGGCCCTAATCGAGCAACAGCCCCAATAGGTCAGTCCCTCCGACCAGTGGATAGCTATGGACATCTTCTCAAGGTCAATTCCTCTCAAGGTAGGCGTCTCTCTCAGCGCTGAATAGAGAATCGATCTATTTACTTCAAAAAGCTCAAACTTAAAAGGTATTATGATCTTCTTCTTCAAATTTTCTTCTTCTCGTCCCATGTCTTTTGACACTCTTAAAAGGTCAATTCCACACATTTTGCACACTTTTTTTGACACTCCATCTCAGCCATAGAGATGGAGGACTGAGATTGAAACTTAATAAAATCCTCATCCCATGTCTTCTCCCCAAAACGCTGAACTCTCCCCTCCCCCCGGACTCCGACGAGCTGCACTTGTATTATCCTCCGTCAAACCCTTCACTCCAGCTACCGTTGCTAACCTTGGCCCGACTTCGACTTCCTCGAAGCTGTTCTTTAACACTCGAGACCCGGATGGGCTGGGCTATCAACGTGATCAACGTCTTTGTCACGCTTAGAATCGACCTGCAAATCAATCCCAGTGAGATCTCCATCTCCAACATCAACTATAAATCTTGAGGGGTTTTAGTTAATTTTTAGACTGATTTACATATCTGGGACTAGTTTAACGGCTTTGTGCGTTGCACGAGTGTGATGCCCGTGTGTATTTTGGTTTACAAACTCTAGGGACTCAAATGCGTAAGCAACAAACTCTAGGGACTCAAATCCGTAAAGCAACAAACTTCAGGGACTTAAATGCGTAATTTAGCCATACATAGCCAAAAGACCAAAAGGGCATAGCATTATGGCATAATTACAAGAAAACCAATGGGGCAATTTCCAATTGGAGGGCAAAATTGATTGGCCTCTCTTTTATAAGCCTCCATGGATGGATATATGTACACAGTATACCTTTATGTATCTTGAAATGATAGAGTATTGGAGAGCGGTAGAGGTGGCAAATGGGTGGGTTTGGGTCTGTTGATATGAGTTATGGTTGAAATGGGCGGGTTAAATATGGGTCCAAAGCAGACGGGTTGAATATGGGTTGGGCGAATATGGGTCTAGTCATACCCGACCCGACCCGCTTTTCTTTGAATAATCATTTTCAATTATGGAAACTACATTTCATTTAACCCGTAAACGATATAATATAAAAAGATGTCGTTTTTTATTTTGTTTTTTTTTTAATTTTAATTATGAGAGATGTCACTCCACTTGCATGGAATCTGAATCTTGAATTTGTAAATCAAACAATTTTTTTTTACGAAAGCTATGTTTACCCTCAACTGAATCCCGCAAGTTAAGGTTATAGTCTTACAGATAATATAAGTACAATTTAAATAACGAGAATAAAATGGTAGCGGATCCGCTGTTCCAAACTCCGTGTCCCGTGCATCCGAGCCGTCCATCTGAGCAATTGAGGGCTTAGATTCCATCTCACTCCAAACAAATCTGAGTCATCCATGTTCATCTGTGAATCCAAGCCCTCAATTGTTCAGATGGACGGCTCGGATGAACGGGTCAGAGAGTTGGGATAGGATTTCCGAGGCAGCAGATCCGCTTCCGAATAAAATATATAGGACATTAATACAATTACTGGATGAGAACTTAATTCATAATGATATCATAGATGGAAACTTGAATGAATATTGTGTGAGGGGTCCACGGGTTTGAGTTTGAATTTTACCAATATTGTATATATGATCAATTGCAATGACAGGTATTGAGAGAGAAAGAACTCGAGGGGTTAATGCGAATGTGAGGCCACTGCCATTTCGTAAAGAGGAGAGAGAGAGGGATTGTGAGGAAATGTAAGCATTTCTTCACTTAGTTTCAACCCATTTTGAACCCATTTTCAATCCATCTAAAACCATGGAAATATGGGTTTATATGGGTTCAACCCATAATACAATATGGGTGGGTTTAGGCCGATTATAATTGGATGGATTTGGGTGGATCCATTTAAATGGGTTCAAACTGCCACCTCTAGAGAGCGGTAAAGTGGATATGAATGGTAACAACTCTGTATATGATGCAATTGTTGTTGGGTTAGTTGCGGCGACGCAACTGGCTGTAAAAGGAGTTGGGTTATACCTGGTGGGAATTCTGGGGGTTTTACCAGAGAGATGGGAGATGGTTATACGTTTGATGTTGGTCATCTGTGATGTTGGATTTAGTGAAAAGGTCAACAGAGAGTTCTGCGTTTTGGGAGAAGCCGTGGGAGAGAGGGTTTTTTATTAAGTTTCAATCTCAGCCCTCCATCTCTATGACTGAGATGGAGTGTCAAAAGAATATGTAAAATGTGTGTCCATGGATCCGTGCATCCCCATCAAGTTATAGTAAGATCATAATTCATAGGTGGGTTTCAATTTACATTCACATTACCCTTTGTTGTGACCTATTTTCAGCCGTGCAGAGTGGGACACAAACACAGCTTGAATTGTTTTGATCTTGCCCGTTGCCTTGAAATACTGAGTGATACGGAATTGACAAATTTAAAGACTGAAGGTATGTTTTGTTTTTTGGGGGACTTCTTCAGAAGTCTTTGGCAAAGGATTTATAACCCCATTAATCCACCAAATAAATTTATAATCTATACAGTCCTCATGCTGACATTTTTTTTTTTTACCTAACCAAAAAAAAAGTTTGCATCCTATGAAAATGCCTAAAATCCTACCCCCTATGAAATTGCCTAAAATCTTAGGGTACCCTATGATCCTAGGGTACCTTATGAAAGTGCCTAAAATTCTAGGGTATCCTATGAAAGTGTCTAAACCACTAAAACCCTATAATAGGAAAGTGCACCCTAAAACCTAAATCCTAAGGTACCCTATGAAAATGCCTAAAGCCCTAGGGTACCTTATGAAAATGCCGAAATCCTAGGGTACCCTATGAAAGTGCCTAAAATCCTAAGGTACCCTATGAAAGCCTGAAATTCTAGGGTACCCTATGAAAGTGCATAAACCACTAAAACCATATAATAGGAAAGTGCACCCTAAAACCTAAACCCAAAGATACCCTTTGAAAGTGCCTAAAAAACAAAAAAAATTCATGGACCTTAGACCTTGTAAAACTTTAACATGGACAAAATGACCCAATAAGTCCCACTTCTGGACACTAGGACAATTAAACGTTATTTTTTTCCCAAAGTCAAGCATGAATATATGATCAAATTAAACAATTATGCTCAAAAAAATTGACAATCACTACCATCCAAATTGTATCCCTAAGTAATAGCTCAAAAGGTAATAGAGATGAGATGAAACATGACAACTCTTTGGGGTCAACTTTGTAAGAGATTATCTTGTGAATTCTTTAGTCTCATCATGGTTAGTTTGCCTTTGGTCGAATTTGGGGATAAGTAATTATTAAATAGTTATGGAGCAAGGTCACGTGATGTTCTGAATCCTTTAACATGGTTTTGCTCTGGGTGCATTGAATAATTAGAAGGAGAGGACCTAGTTAAGGTGCGGGCAAGATAGTCTGGAAACCGCCAAACAAAAAAAGGCTTTGCCGTAAGATATTGTTCAATTTCATGGAATCAACTGGTAGAGGCATAACTAAAAGTGGGGTCCTTATAGCTTACGATGATTAGAGAGACGGGTGAATGATTCGGGCGTTGTCTGATCCAGATTGATCCCATGATTCCCACCACCACATGTAGGGCTGCAAATGAACCGAGCCGTTCGCGAACTATTCGAGGCTCGATTCGGCAAGAGCTCGTTCGAGTTCGACTCGTCTACTAAACGAGCCGGACCTGGACCCCAATTTTAGGCTTGATCCATAAACGAGCCGAACTTAAACTCGACGATATTCGGCTCGGTTGGGTTCGCGAACCTAGAGTATACATATATTTCATAAGAATTTCATATATAACCTTGAACATGTAAGAACTTTTACATGTTCATAATGAAATTTTTATATCTTATATGAATATAAAACTTTTAAAAGTACTACAAATTTAAAATTTTGATATATTTTCATAATTTTATATATGTATGAGCTTATTTATGTGCAAAATAAAAATTTATTTACAGTTTTGTACCTGTATGAGAGCATAAATATATAGTATTTTTGACTCGTTAAGGCTCGTGAACATGTTCGAGTTCGAATCAAACCTAGGCAAGCTCGGCTCGAGATCGGCTCGTCAAATTTTTAGTGAGTTCGAGCTCGGCTCGAGTTCGTTTAAAACCTTAACGAACAAACTTTAACATTCTAAAGTTCGACTCAATTCGGCTCGTTTGCCGCCCTAACCACATATATGCACCGAAAACCAGCCCCCGTCGCATTCAACTCGTAGGGCCCAAATAGGCAAAAATAGGATCAGGGCTTCTTTGATATTTCCGAATTTTTCAGATAGGAATACCACGTCGGCGGTGTACCTTATTTATTACTCCTACTACATGTTTGTTGGAAGATTGTCAATGATTGAGCATTATTGTTTACGTGGAAAGACGGTTATGTCCTTGACTTGTGCTTGGTTGACACGGCTTTGTAAATAGTCCCTCCTTGAACAAGAGGTTCATACTTCCGGAGTAATAGCAAGATTATGACTGCTTAGCGGATCGCCCCAATCTGTCTAAACTGCCCAAATTGTACAAATTGTATTGTCTGCGAACCCACCCGAGGTATGTTACGGATGTATGCGGATTCTAATATTTTTATTTTGGCGGATGCGGTTCGGTTCGGTTTGGTTTGGTTTGGTTTGGTTTGGGTTTGATCCGCTCGATCCACCCAATCTGCCTAATAATCATTCTTTGATCCGTTAAATCCGTCCGATCCGCAACCCAACCGACTCATCCGTATATCACTCACGGACGGATTGCGGATGCACAAAACGACAAGGATTGAGAACCGAACTGATCTGCTCGGAACCGATCCGTGGACAGACCTAAGCAAGATGAGTAAAATTCACTTACCCCTCCCAAGAAAGAACAATTCAGTGCTCGTAGTCCACCGCCACATAATATTTAAGACTTCTTTCTTGATCATACATTTATGTAAAATCAAAGATCTAGGGCACGGGATGACATGAATGTATGTTTGGAGAGAAGTTTGGAAAAGACTAAACGATGGTTCTCAGAGCCAAAATAAATAAATAATCTCTCTTCGTGTTCATATTTGATATTTCTACTTTATGAGATTATAATATTTGCCATTTGTCACTTGATTTCTGGTCCTTCCGAGAAATGGGGGGTTTTCGGAGCATTTGACATGTGGCAAAGTCATTTGAAGTAAAACCGAGTGACATATGGCATGACAACATTGCTGGAGAAGATCCAGTGTGCCACTTCTGATTTCTGGATTATTCCTCGAAAGTTGTCGTTTGTTTCTCTTGACAAGAATCACACGATTCACTTTCCCTTATTATTAACAAACTTTACAACTGTATTAGTTGGGTTTTTGTTTTTTTTAGAGAATGATAATAGCTTCATTTTTTTTTTTTATGAATTGCAATGATTCGTAGACCAGATCGACTGATCCGTTTTAATAGCTTCATTGATAGGAAATATCAATACAAAGGATATTTAGAATTCGTCCTTAATCGATTCAAAAGGTTAGAAAGCCACAAAAGAAAGGTTAACTTCTCAGGTACAGGTACTCTGACTGTTACTATCTCTCCTAATCAAAGAATGAGCCACCTCATTCCCATCCTATGTGCAAAAGAAAACTTATGCAGACTTAAAAACCGTGGTGTCGGAATCTGAACAAAACCCTCCGTGGAAAACCTTATTGAAAAGGAAGAGTTATTTAATAAAGAAATGATATGTAAAGCAGATGATACTTGAATGCAAGTGCTACACTAAATAAGGACTATGGTCTTATCCACGGGGCCAGCTCTTTCTCTTTGTTTACGGCAAGTAAAGCCTGGTGACTTCAAGTAACCCTAAAGAAATGATAGTTGGAGTAGCAACGTTTTAAGATACCCGCGCATTTCGCCATATTTCAGTTTGCGTGCCGCCAATAATAATAGCCCAAAATCGCCGGTAAAATATTTCAGCAGTAGTAGATAGAATTATACCGCCGTCAAAGCAATCTTCAGGAAATTAAAAACGGCAGTAAGAGACTCCCGGTGAAAGTTTGGTATTCTTTGGCCTTTTTTGGTTTTTCATGTTTTGTTCATCTTTTTTGAATTTTTGTTTGATTCAGGATATATATTTTGAATTAGTCATTCATCTCGACAACATGAGTTTAATAGTAAAAATTTAAATTATGACCCAAAAAACAAAGATCACTAAAGACGAAAAAAAAGTACCAAACAGCTATCTTTTGTCTAAAATTTTGTATTATATAAATTTTTTTCAATTTCTGTCCACGTTCCACATTTTTATATTTTTTTATTTCTTTCGTCGATACGAATGATTGATTTCAAAAATAAAGATGAAAAGCTAAACAAACAATTACGAAAAGATAAAAAGTTATTTAGGCAAAAAAATAAAAAGAATGGCTATCACGATTATTACCGGCGGTTTTTTGTTTCACAACCCTTATGGAGTAGTTACTTTTACCGGCAGTTTTTACTTTACCACTGTAAATAGTCACCTTTACGGGATGTTTTACTCCCGCCCTTATTAACTACCGTCAACAATTACCTTTGCGGTAATTTTTTATTAGAGAATTTTAATTAGGCATCTTGTTAACGGGAAAACAAAAAACCCCCAATAAAGGCTATTTTTGGCGTGGTGGCAAAATGTGAGATGTTACAGTTACACCTATGTCCATACCAAAGGCTATTATATAGACAATAGCCAATTTCATGGCTTACCACTTTTTGCCCAATTTTACCAATTTTATCCCTTCAATTGATGGCTTGCATTGAGGTAATCTGGTAATTGATGGTTTGGGCCTTGGGACTTTTGGTCATTTGATGGTTTTATGGTGAATATAGCAGAATTTCCCCCGGGCTTCATTTTTTTGCTCTTTAGTCTCCAATTGTATTTATTTTTTGTCATTGTCAGACTACTTCATTTATATAGATGAGAAAATATCTTTGTTTTCTTTCTACTGATATGAGTATCTTTTCTTTCCCACTAATAGGAGTATCTTTTGTAGGTGAGAAAATATCAGTTGTTTTGCAATCTACTAATACTACGTTTTTGTATCAAGTGGTATGTTGCTTTCATCCCTTATAAAATGGTTTGTCGAAAAAACCAAATTCTTTTAATCATCTATAAATAATTTTAACATTTTGGATTACATTATATTAAATCAATAAATGAACAATTTATCTGAGTTGCAAAAAAAAAAAAACCTAAAACAAAACAAAAATATATATCATTTCTAAACCCATTGAACTAAGTAAAAAAATACATAACATACACATCTTTAATTTTTAAAAATGGACAAACACTACAATCATTAACCTTATGCGAGCACATTGCCTAATACCTAGTATGGAAGCAACGGAGAACGAAATAATTAACAAAACTTGCTGAGTCACTCCCCCATCCATCGGCCCTTACATTCCACTGTTACAAACCGTGTGCTTCTGACGTGGCAGTAGAATTGATGGATCAGCAATCCCACTTGTCAATTCATTACATTAGACAAGGTGAGTCACTCGGAAGCGGGGCCATGTAGTGAATGAATCTCACTACAGAATGTACTGAGATCTCGGACATTCATTCTTGTTTTGAACGGTCTGAATTTTAAATAAACTATTCACACAAGTAGTATATTTAAAATTCTGACTCCAAATACTTTTAACTGCCAAAATTCACTCACTACACCTCGTAGTGATCACTCACGAATATTTTATTTAAAATTCTGACTCCAAAACACTTTTAGCAGAACTCTGCCAAAATTCACTCATTATTACGGCCCCGGTTCTGAGTCACTCCCCTATCTTATTTGCAAATCAAATGATCCATGTCATCATTGTCAAAACCATTCTCTATTACAAAGCTGTGTGCTTCTGATATGGCAGAGAATTCTGACGTGGCAGAGAACTCATGAATAAACAATCCCATGCCACGTGTATGCATCACAGGCAGCATACAGAGTGACTCGAGCCAATCCAACCGGAAAATGATACACGTACAGCGTTTGGCTCCAACAAACTTCTCCAACAGCCCAAAACGACGTCGTTTTGGGTCTGCTGAAAAAAAAAAGATTTTTTTTGAAAATTAGATCGGGCTCCTCCCCCACCCCATTTGGTTCGACCAAATACAGAGAGAGAGGGACGACGACCAGCAACCCCAACCAACCGGCCGATAACTCGCCACCACCAACGACCCCACACGCGACACAGCTCCTCCGGCGACCACCGCCGCCTCCAAGTACACGCGACCCATACCAGCTTCAAACGCTCAAAAAAACTCACCGATGGTACTGGTCGTCTGTTGGCGGTGGCGGCGGTCGCCGGCGGTAGAGAGGGAGGAAGGAGGAGGAGGAGAGGGAGGAGGTGGGTCGCCGATGTTGGTGATCTCTCTCTATCTCTTTGGTCGAGTGAAATGGGGCGGGGGAGGGACCTTGGTCGTCTGTTGCCGGCGGTGGCGGTGGCGGTGGCGGTCGCCGGCGGTGGAGAGGGAGGAAGGAGGAGGAGGAGGAGGAGAGGGAGGAGGTAGGTCGCCGATGTTGATGATCCCTCTCTCTCTCTCTCTCTGGTCAGTCGATTGAAATGGGGCAGGGGAGGGAGCCCCAATCTGGGTTTCAAAATTTTCATTTTTTTGTTTTTTTTTTTTCCCCAACAGACCCAAAACGACGTCGTTTTGGGCTGTTGGAGAAGTTTGTTGGAGCCAAACAATGTACGCGTATCATTTTCCATCAATCAACTCTCCACCCAAAAGAAGTTTCCAGTATTTTTAGTCTAATTTTGACACTACGTCTCCGGTGATTGGTTCCATGTTCGATTTTTGGGACCAACCCTTTCAGAACCAAATTTGTCTTCCCATTAGAGCTGGAGGTTCTATTTCTTATTCCAAATTATAAATATAGCACCCCAAATAGCTACCATTTGGACTTGCGCCTCTTAAAGTCATGAATTAACAAAAAAAATTGACAAAATTCAAGCTCATCCACTGCTATTAGATACCAAAAAATGTGCCAAAAAATGAACGCATTTTTGGCACCGGAGATGGCTGTTTTTCGGCACACAATTTAAGCCATTTGATTTGTATCTGAGGCAAACCCCTCGTTTGATTTGTGGCCTTCGTAAATTTAAGTGAATACCAAGTGTACTATGTGTTCAAGCTTAATTTGTTAATGCACGAATTGATCTCGAAAGAATTTTAATCAAGCCGATAACGAGTAGGTTTATTATATTATAGTACATCATAAGCTGAACGAATCATGTATATAACCTTTGTTTGAATATATAGTTTTGAAAATTTAACGAGCTTTATGAAATATTTAGAGTTCGTTAATGTACAATAAAGGGGTGTTCCACAAATTTAACCTTTTTGATTTTTTTGGCTTTTTTATGTGAGAGCTCAAAAACCGCATTGTCTTTTTGTGATTTTTTATATATGTAATGTATTGTGAGAGGATAACATGTCTCAAAAAAAGTAATAAACCGACTTTTGACTTTTTGATTCAGTGGAATGGGGCCTAAGTCAATCTTAAACTGAAACTCTAACAGTTGGTTTGTTTATCGGCATGTTTCTCATTTGCTAAAATGAGAATCTAATAAAATCAAATGAGTAATTTTAGCAAATGAGGAAACCATACGCTAAAATCAACCTATGAGATTTCTATTTCAGCAAATGAAACCAAAACAACTTCAACCTTTTCTTTCTCAATCCTCTAAAAAAATGCCACGAAGATCTACTGGAAGGATCTTTGAGCCTCTAGTTTTGAAAATTGGAGTTTATTTTTTCTTTGCCTTTCTCTATAATTTGCTTTCCAGATTGGACTGGTCCCACAATAATGACCTGAACCTTCCACTTTTGGACAGATGGCAGATAACCTTGGCTTGAAGAAACTCTTAGTCCGTAGATAGCTTGTGGCCACCGATTTTTTTGAGCATTTTCTATTTATAGTAATTTTTTTTCCCTCTTGTTAATAGTGCCATGCCACTAACGAGTGGTCCTGACTCCTGAAGTATCCAAAACAACTTTCAGCTTCTAAAATGGGTTGACCTCCCATGCACCTTATCCAAGGATGGGATGAGGTTGGGTCCACAAAACGGGCATTGTTCCGAGTCAAAAAATGTGATCTAAACCGTTTGATATATGAAGCTTGATGTGTAGTACGAACTTGTAAAAAAATCTTATTGATCGAATATCAATGACTTAATGAACAAACCATGTTTGTCCACGGTATAATTTTTCCGAACCTATATAACTGGAATTGAGTTCCTATTTTGCTACTAACCCAATAATCAAACAATAATAGGAACGAAGAATAAATGCTAAACATACAATATACTTGGAAAATTCTATAATGGGTAAAACCCATGGGAAGGAATCAACGGTATAAACAATCGTCGTGTGATTATTAATCAACCTCTCTAACACAATAGTGACTCCTCACCTATTGACCCAATATCAATTTTTCGACTCCTCGATCATCACACCCAATGTTTGATTGCCGCCGCCTTGAACCCACAAACCTTTCGATTATTCTTTCAGAAATCCACCAGAAAAAACTCAAGTTGGATGAGTAGATGTTGTAGAAACCACTTGAAGCTCTAGCAAAAGATCCATAGACCTTGTACAGTATGTGCATCAAGATACAATCCCCAAATAGCTCTAAGGTTTTTTCTCCTCCCAAAACAAGTCAGGATGTTCTGATTTATAATCCGACTATTAAACTGATCGATTAGTTTTGAGGTAGTGGCACACTGGCACCCAACTGTTTTGTGATTGTACTCCCTCCGTTCCAAAATAAGTGTCTCAATTGGGACTGCGTGTCATTTTCAACGGCTTATATATTTTAATGTGAACCTCAAAAACTATGCATTATGGATCTCGTTTGAGAGATCAAAAGATATAAGCCGTTAAAAATGACACGCAGTTCTAAAAGGGACACTTATTTTGGAACGGACCAGCGGCGGAGCTAGAAATTCCGATTGGTGGGGGTCAAAAGTATTTTTTCTATTTGCTAATGCAAAATATTTATATTAAGAGGTCAATTATAAGGTATATACACTCATAAATCTAAGTTTGCTTTTATAATTGGTAATACCAAAGATCTACTGTATTGTATTTGGATAGCCTCATTATACTATCAAGTCTCGGAAGGAAGAGAATGCTCGTGATTTCTATTCATTTGAAGCAAGTTGGGGCAATTTATCAAATTTCTATTGGGTCAAAATAAGAAAATTTGGCTGCAAACTATCAAATGTCCGTGTGAGAAATCAAAATGAGTGGGGTCAAGTGACTTCATTTGTCTCTACATGCCTCCACCCCTTGGATATGATATCGATTGATTTGTCTTCATCCCAATCACTTCAAATTTTGACATCGTCCCGTCTTCACACAATAATTCAATTCAAGTTATTTGACCATTTTCACTGTAATCCTATACAGACTCACTATCTCAAAATATTAAAAAAAATAAAATTACAAGACGAGTTAAACAAGTATCAACAAATGGTTATGGGCCCGTTTGTTAGAAATTATAAGTTGACTCATCCAACTTATTTGCTTAATTAAATCAATGAAGAATGTCTGGGAGGAATTATCTTTAATTACTGTACTTTTTTTTGTTGTCGCCATTTTAACGTATTGACTAAAAAAAAGGTATTAAATTATTTTAAATCTTCACTTTGAAACTTTTCTTATTTATTTTAAGTTTTTGGAAAGTTAAAGATGAACCAAAAAATCTCATTTATTTTAAGACACCTATAGAATCACTAAAAACAATTTCCACATTCATTCGATAATAACTATTTTTTTTTTATCAATGGTAATAACTATTGTACAACTAATTTAACCACTAATTAAACTCCTTCTTTGGCAAAAATGAAAAAAATATTTTTTTGGTTTATTGGATTAATGGTTTATCGGTGTGATGGATTATTATAGATTTGTAATGGGGGGAAAGTGCAAATTACCGCCCCAATAAACCCACAAAACCCAAAAATCAGTTTTTTCCGACAATAATTGTGGATAATCTAAACAATTATCCTCATGGAATTGAAATAGCATTAAACTATTCCTCTGCTGAACAACGCGTGTCGATCAGTTTGTGCAAAGTACCATGTTTCAGGTCTCCACTGGCGAGTACAGCCTATCTAACACACTCTCACTCTCTTACAAAATTACCTTAATTTCTTCTCGCACCCGACGTAACAGCATCCATATTTGGTGCTCTCTAAAATTATTTGTTATTTAGATTTTGTTCTCCAATAGATTTTAGGTACATAAAATCTCATATTTTATAATACTTCAATCTCAACACATAAAATGTAAATGTCATTTTATGAGATTTTCATAAAATCCTCATAAAACCTATAGGAAAACTACTACATTTTATCAGTTGAGAAAACAACTTCATTTTATCACCTCTTCATAAAATGCCCATTTTATGAGATTTTCATAAAATCTACCTAAAATCTATTGGAGAACAAGGCCTTAGTATATGATAAAAAATATTAAAAATGGGTTCCAAAAATTATGTGTTAGATGGTTGTTAGGTAGTGGACAAAAAAATGCTCCATTTGACATTGTTAGGAACAAAAGTACTCTCCCTCTCCTGACACACACCTGCCCCTCTCTCTCCTCTCACTCTGTTTCCCCCCTCTCTCTCTCTCACACTCTCTCACTCTCTTTTCTTTCTCTCTCCTGACACACACCGGCCATCCCCTCTCTCTCTCCTCTCACTCTCTCTCTCCCTACCACGCCAAGAGTTTCACCACAGGTAATAAAGAAGCTAGAGTGCCCTACCTAATGAACCCCTTAAAGTGCTCAAATGAAGTGTAAAAAGTTGAGTTTTTTTTTGCTATCTGATTTTTGCAGTAAAAATATGTCCCTAAAGTGGTCTAAAATGACAAAATGTAGATGCTCTAACAGGTAAATATTCAGTAGTCTTGGAGCACACTCACATAGCGCTCCAAAGCGCTCTATCTAAGGTTTTGTTTAAAAAAAAAAACCGACTTAAGCTAAATTGATTTTTTCACTTGTAAAGTCAAAAACGAAAAGACAGCTCGTTTCATTGGCCTTTCAACTTTACGGAGTCACCGACTTATTACACCTGACAATATTACCCTTGTGCCAAATAAAATGAAAACCAGTAGACAACTCGTTTCATTGGCATTTCAAATTTACCGAGTCACCGACTTATTATACCTGACAATATTACACTCGTGCCAAATAAAATGAAAACCAGTAATAATATGACATTGACATTTACGTTGTGGAACAATCTATCGTTTGGCTTATTTGTGAACCTAAAAAGACAGGTCGTGAAATAAACTCTACACATTCACGTTGAATCTATACACATACCTGATGAATCCTATAAAAATGTGTGTTGTTAGAGTGGTCCGAAGATGACGCAGTTCATAAAAAAAACGGAAAAAAATCATGGTGGGAGGGTAAAAGCGGGAGTGGCGACAACGAACGCCACCTGTCCGCTGGCTCTGTCGTCGAACGTCAGCCACAAGAACCCATCGAATTCTCGATCTTTCTATAGCAAAAAAATAAAAAATAAAAAATGGAAATGGAATTGGAAATTATCAGCCGACGTGGCAGCCCCTCCTTTCTCCTCTTTATCTCTCTCATCTTCTCCATCTTCTTCCTCCTTCCAAAGCTGCTTCTCTGATCTCTCTCTCTCTCTCTCTCTCTAGATCGTTCAGTTTAGGATTTCTGGATATGGCTGTTTGGACAGAGATATGCTGCTAATTTGGTAGAATTTGTTTGATTTTGAGAAGTGAGAGGTAGCCAATTAAGCTGTGGAATAAAAAGAAGACCAGATTCATTTTCAGAAATAGCTTCAGGATTTTAATGGCGTCTTCTGCAGCTATATCCGTACAGGTGTGCACACTTTACACTCTACAGCTATGGGATTTATAATTTTTTAACCTTTTTTTTAAAAAATTTTTTGTGTTTGCTTTTGATTTTCCACCGAAGTGCAAATTTCAACTCCTTGGGGCTTATGAGTTTGCTTCGCGTTAAAGTCTCAGCTTCAAAATCTCGTAGTATTATCGATTCTTTTGGGGTCAGTTTGTACGGGGCAAAGCCATGTTTTAATTGGGCACCCCATTGGGGACAGTGGGATATTGGTTATAGGCTTAATTGAGTTGTGCGTGGACACCCGAGTTGTAAGAAAATACGCCATCCGTCCCAGATTGATAGTCCACCCTGAAAACAAGTGTTATTTTCAAACACAAAATGTACCTACCACAATAATTATTTTATTTTGTTTGATAGATGTGAACTTTATATGGTGCAAAAAAAAAAATTCAAAAATTATTTCGATAAGTACATTATTTTTTAATTTGAAAATTATACGTAGTTTTGTAGTGGACTATCGAATTGTCAAATTGGGCCGGAGGAGTAGAAAAGTCACATGTTTTACCTCTGGTCCTCGTCACGAAAGCAGAATGGATTTGTTTGTGGTCATGAGTGAGAAATTTGTGCAATTTCTATTATAAGGAGTATTTCAATAAAGATATGGGTAATTATACAAGTCAATTTGATTTGGGTCTACTCTGGGTTCCACATAGGTAATCGAAGCCTTTATATTTTTTAAAATAATGTTTACTAAATTAAGCTCAATCGGATATGAGACATGCTACTGCAGTAGATAATCAAGTTTTGAACTTTGGCAATTTTCCATAGATATGAGAAATAAGTGTTTGCTTCCTGTTAAATCCCACATTGCATCTAGGCCACCCAAGCTTGGTTAATAAATTCTAGAGGCTACTCCACCTCTTGCCAATTGGTTTTAGATTGGAACCCTCCAAAAAATCAGACTTGATATCAGAGCTAGGTCTTGGATGGCCGCACCTCAGATGTGGTCAAATTTCTATCGCCAGAGTCAAATCTTCCGGTCTCCTCATTTCATACCTCCACGTGCTTCTGGGCTGCACATGAGGAGAGTGTTAAATCCCACATTGCCTATCTAGGCCACCCAAGCTTCGTTAATAAATTCTAGAGGTTACTCCACCTATTATTGCCAATTGGTTTTAGGTTGGAACCCTCCAAGAAATTATATTCTAATAAATTCTAGAACTCGTTTATGATGAGAATGTAGTGGTAAATCTGCAGGTAGTGTTCGAGGTACTCTTCTTAATATTATCTGCTTTATCCTGTTATACAGGATCAAAGCGGAGGCTCGTCAACAAATGGAGCTGTTTCCCTGAAAGGGCAGTTTCCTTCCGAGAATGACTATGCTCTGAAGGTTTTAACATAACTGTTTTCCATCTGCATCTGTTTTGACAATCGTCACGTTTTCGGTTCATCGTCTTTCGTACTCAAATATTCTCTTTTGTACTTTAATAGGTGAGAAAACCTTACACAATCACCAAACAAAGAGAAAGGTGGACAGAAGAAGAACATAATAAGTTCATCGAGGCTTTGAAGCTTTACGGTCGCTCCTGGCGGCGAATTGAAGGTAATTTGGTTAATGCTTTGATAGGGATATTTCATTGCCATTCGAGCTCATTGTTCTTTCGTATCGATTTACTGAGTTCATATTAATTTCTGTAGAGCATGTGGCCACCAAAACTGCAGTTCAGATTAGAAGCCACGCTCAAAAATTCTTTTCCAAGGTCTAATGCTCCTTGAATGTTCATTTTTATTGAAGTTTATCTTCGTGTCGCCCAATACGTCCAAATGTGCTTATGGCTTGTCTGGTCCAAATCTAACACTCTTTTCATTCCTATTTCCCCATGATTAGGTGGTTCGGCAGTCGAGCGATGCTGATGCAAGTCCAGTAAAGCCTATTGAGATTCCTCCCCCTCGTCCGAAGCGGAAACCTGCACATCCTTATCCTCGTAAACTTGTTGCTCCAATTAAAACCGGAACTTTGGCTTTAGAGCAACAAACAAGGTCCACTTCTCCAAATTCGTATATTTCCGATCAAGAAAACCAATCTCCAACTTCTGTTCTTTCTGCTTTCGGGTCGGAAATGCTGGGTACAATGGATTCAAATACACCTAATGGTAGCTTATCACCAGTTTCATCTGCTAATGGCTTCTTAGCTTGTGAACCGAATTCTTCTCCAGAAGAAGCTGGATCTCTGTTACTAGTTCTTCCAACTAGTTCACCAACTAGTTCTTCCCCTGATGAGGAGGCTCCCATGGTACTTATCCATCAACCCTTGTTATAAGTAACTATTCTGATGACAGAAAGTGTGTTAACCATTTTTTGACTATTCACATTTATCATCTGATGTGGCCCACTGTACTCATTTACCAGCAGTGATAGGGTCTGCCACATTAGATGAAAGGGATGGAGCCAGGATTTTTGCGTAGGGGGGGCTATATATGTGGATGAGGGTCGTGGATATATATTTTTTCAATCTAATAGTCAGGTTTTTCCAAATTGTAGCAGGGCGACAGCCCTACTAGCCCCCCTCTGGCTCCATCCTTGGTCATGAATCATTGTAGAATATGATACTATCAATTTAACTCGTGTTTGACTTGGCTTTTCAATCGTTGGTTTGATTTATTCAGAATTTGGAGTTGTATCCTCAAGATGAGGCTTTTATCGAAGATGAGTCACTTGAGGCGGGACCTACTCGGAGTTTCAAGCTGTTTGGGAAGAATGTCTTAGTCACAGATTCACACAAACCAAATCAGGCATTTTGCGAGTCTCCACTGCTTTCTGACATTAGTGATGGGAAACATTTGCATTCTTTACCATGGGGATTTTCAGACATGAGTATAGAGGAGGTAAAATGGAATCCTCCCAGTGGAGTGCCTGCAGCATTTTACTGCATGCATCCGAATGAAAACCGGAATCCAGCAGATGGTGGTTCCAGTCCACTTTTCCCGTGGTGTGCCTTCCACGGAAACGTGCCATCTGCTTCCTTTCCGTTGCATAATCCGGTTCCAATGATAGCTCATCCATCATTTGTTTGTGTGCAAAGCCAAGACAAAGAAGTTCAAAAGGAAGGATCTTGGACTGTTTCAAACACTGGATCGGTGAATGCAGCGGGAGATGGTGATAAGAATTGGGAAGCCGAAACCCAAAGTCGACAATTTTCTTCTGAAAAGAAGGAAAATGTGCAACAATCAAAACTCCAAGGTAAATATAGCGAAAATTTATCTTTCTCGGAGCAAAGAACCGCTCTTGATAAATGTTTGAAGGGGTTTGTACCGTACAAGAGATGCGTAGCCGAGAGAGACACCCAGTCGTTAACAACAGCTAGTGATGAGAGGGAAGAGCAAAGAATCTGACTTTTCTTATAGCAGCCCTCCCGGCAGCTCTGTTAGCACAATTAACTTCATTAGCAGAATTTTCTTCAAGAAATTGAGGACTGATTCAGGTACAGTTGAATCGCCAACAGTTGCTGTTTTAAGCAGCCATTTCTGCACCTTTGCAAAGCTCTAATCTAGACTTCTTTTTGCCTCGGCGCTTGTAATGGCTCATTTTTTTCAGCATTAAGATCCCGTCGTCCTTTGTAATTATTTTCCTTTTCAAACTGTGGATTCCCACTTCGCTCTTTAGGTAATTTTTCTTTCTGGTTGCCTATTGCCATTGGAAAATGTCATCACTTGAATATAAATTTAGAAATTCTGACATATTGGGCTGTGTTTGGTGGTTCTCTCTTTATATTAATGATATATATCCGGAAAAGTTGCACAGAATTGACCCAGCAAATTGCAATGAGCGGCTGAGATCTCAACAGCAATGCCGCTCATTGCAATTTTCTGGGTCAATTCTGTGCAGTTTTTTCAGGTACTTGGCATTATTGTTATATTAATGCAGCTTGGTGGCTGTACCCCCACATTGACACACTATATTACATTACACAGTATTCAACTGGAATGTCACCTTGAAAGTACATTTTGCATCCTACCCTTTTTTTTTTTCCAAAACGGTAACAGACGATATTATTAATCAAGAAACCATAACATCAGGAGGAAACTCCATCCCTAGACAAGGGTTGGAGAAGCCAAACAGGGCCTCGGTCCAAAGACTATATCCCGTCCCAAATAAATCCTCACGAGCCAAAGTATGGGCTACGACCATAGTTGTCAAAGGCGAAAGACGCAGTGAGGCGCAAAGTCCCATGGGGACTAAGGCGAGAGGCGAGGCGCGCGCCTTTTTAAAGCGAGGCGCACCTATGAGGAAAAATAGCATACAAAAATAGGAAAAAATGTGAAAAACAAAACAGTTAAATGCTCTCAATTATATATACATATTGATCATAAAAATGATTTTGCTGATCGAATTCCAAACCAGGCTTACAGTTAAAGTTTTTCTCCTCCACTTAAACTAGGCTAACATCTAAAAACGAAAATTATATATACATATTAACTTTATCTCCTCCACTTAAAGTTTTTCTTTTTTATCAGTCTTACAGTTCTTTTACTTGTTTATAAACGTGTTAGCTTTGTTTAAGAGAAACCCAAAAACCGAGAAACCAGAAATTTAGAAGAAAGAATATACTTTGAAATCAAAACCCAAAACCCAGTTCGTTCTTGCTGATGGAATTCGAAACCAGAAACGACAGTATGACACCCAGAAAGCTTTTGGATTTGCAGATCGATACCCAGAAACAACTCAGTTCAAGTTTGCCTTGAATTGACACCCAGAATCGACTTCAAACCCAGAATCGACTTCAAACCCATAATCGACTTCAGGTTAGCCTTCGGTTTTCTTGATCGACACCCACAAAGCCCACAATCGACTTCAATTACTTAAATTTCAATGAAGCGCGCCTTTTTTGCGCCTTTTGCACCTCTCGCCTTTTGCGCCTTTGTGCGCCTAGACCTCGCCTTATTCCACTCGCCTCGCCTGGGTGTACCCCAGGCGCAATGGCTGTGCCTCTCGCCTAGGCGTGCGCCTAGGTGCGCCTTTGACAACTATGGCTACTACATTGGTAGTTCTATGAGCAAAAGAGAATACGCAAGAATGAAAACCCCTACTCAATACCTTCACATCACAAATAATCGTTTTCACTTCTTGGCTGACAAGTACTTGATTGTTGATCATATTGATGATAGCTTGTGAATCCCCTTCCACAATCACAACATGTAGACCTAACCGCTAACCCAATTGAATGCCGTTCTGAACTGCCAAAGCCTTTGCAATCCCGGGACTAGCACACCACGGAAGACTCCCATTTTGCCGCAGCAACAAAATCCCCATTAGCATTCCTGATCACTATTCCATATGCCCCTGTTCTAGACTCATTTTGCATCCTACTTTGGTTGTGTTGATTTAGCGAGTAAACGGAAATGATGGGATCGATACAAATTTTAACGGTTCACGATGATAAATTCTAGGAGGAGCATACTGAGGCACATTTTACTTCCGTAGTACATTGGTGCACTGTAGGGTCGCGTGTTCTAATAAGTCAAAAAGCAAAAAGCATATTTAACTTATTATGTCAAAATAGGCCCTAGTTATGCTTTACTCTACCCAGAAACGTTGATCATCATCTATGGTAGTTTGGTAGTTGAAATCAGCATGTAACAACAATTGGCTTGGATTGTTTTTTCGTCTTTATTAAAAAAATTTGTTGGTTTTGCCAATTTATTTTTTGTGAATCCTTCGTCACTAAAAAAAAAACACAACAATTATGTTCAAAAATATTTTTTAATAAAAACAAGCACAATCCAATTTTTTTTAATTACTTGTCTTTATTCAAAAATATTTAATTTTATAGCAATGTTGGGTATCCCGAAAAAGTACTCCGAAACCTACCACCAAAGTTAAATTAGTGGTTCAAATTCACTTGAATATTTATCTGAACTGTTGATTTCACTCTCGAGTACTTTTTTTGGAGTACTTAGCATTTTTCTTAATTTTGAACATAATTTTCTACTTACTCCTCCCGTTGAGTCGTCGTCACGAACTAATCCTCAAAAAGAATGAACTTGAGGTTCCCGGAGTGACCTCAATTATGGGTTATTTGAAATCGTCATTTGGAATCGGAACCGTTTATTTTTTAGGAATATTGAGCCCATT
This sequence comes from Gaultheria prostrata, assembly GCA_036023075.1. Taxonomy (NCBI): domain Eukaryota; kingdom Viridiplantae; phylum Streptophyta; class Magnoliopsida; order Ericales; family Ericaceae; genus Gaultheria; species Gaultheria prostrata. Next base: position 38,775 of record JAXBDA010001087.1, on the reverse strand, counting down.
ATGGATGTAAAAAATTTTGATCATGAAGATTAGTAGACACAAACAAAATTTTCTAACTATGTATTCTCCAAATGATATTGACAATCCATATAAATGGTATCTGTTGACAATCCATATAAATGGTATCTGATCACACAGCTACCAATATCTAATTAATTTAATTTTTTACATAAATGATCTACCTAATATTCCCGACAAATTATACGGTTTCAATTCCAATTCCAAATACGGACTATAGAACATCCATAATTGTGATCAATACGGAGACATTATAGTGACTTGAGTCACTACGGGTACCCAAATCCGGCCCGGTGAGCCGAAAGCCAAAGAAGTGGCAACTGAATTTGGCGCGCCATCTTGTCTTGAAAAAATTCCATGGCGTAGCGTCACATTCTCCTCCATATTCTCCCTAAAAACCCGTTATCTGAATCTCAACGATCGATTGCCATTTGTATTCCCACATCCTTATTTAAACCTCACTTTCTCACCACCACCCCTTCGCTCTCCTCTCTCTCTCTCTCTCTCTAGATTGAACTCTCTCTTTCTAGATCGGAACTGTGTACCAGTCTCCAATGGCTGCTGCCAAATTGAGCGCTGCAGATTCCGAAAAGCTCTCGAAGCTCCAATCGGCTGTATCTGGCCTCTCTGAAATCAGGTAAAAACTCTTCTCAATTTTTGTACATTTATTGTTGGATAGCGCATTGCAATTGACAACTAAGGATCTGAAGTTTATACACTCCTAATTTTTGCAGTGAGAATGAGAAATCTGGATTCATAAACCTCGTCTCCCGCTCTCTCAGGTATAGTACTATATTGATCCAATAGTGATTCGTTTTCTCAGATTTGATCTCGTGATTTACATTATAAGGCTCGGTTCGGATAGAAGTGATGGAATGAGAATTTTATTCCAGAACGTCATACTAGTTCCTAGGTTTGCAACGGACTAGAATAAGAAAGTGATTCGTGATTAGCTTTGTGTTAGGAGTCTTAGGAAATCTGTGAATGTTATGTTCCGAATCAATAAAATAAAGGTTGCACGTTGATGTAATGTTAGATTGCTTAGCCTTTAAAGTGGATCGTAGTAATGGAATGAGAATGTGATTCCGGAACTTCATACTAATTGCAACAGACTAGAATATGAGAGTGATTCGTGATGTTGAACTGTTATGACAGCTATGAATGTTAAGTACCACATTGGATCAGGGGTGGCCCCAGGATTTGAACTCAGCATTGACAAAACTGTGTAAAATGTTTTGGTGGCAGAACACTTAATTTATGAGTAAGAGTACTTATTTTGGTTCAAAATTTATCGACGCTAGTTTATTTTGTTTTGTTGAGTTATATTATCTTCCTGTACAAGAATTCACTTTGGTCCAATGATTCAGTGTTGACAATATATAAAAGAATCAAATTATGAATGAAAAATATAAAATTTTAGTGCATTTTTTACGCGCAGGGGGTTCGCTTGAACCTCGTCAAACCATAGCAGAGCCGCCCCTGCATCGGATAAATGAAATAAGGGTCTTGCTAATCTCCGCCCATTAGGCGGATAGTATGTATGTAATGACAAACAAGTTCGGATATCAATGCACATTACATGAATGCCAATATATTTTCACGGATATTAAAACACTTTTCTCAGATATCGACACACTTAGGACATCATTTTCCATAAAATAGAGGTTGCATCTTGATATAGTGTTGGATAAAGGATTGGTCATTCCTTACGGTCTTAACCTTTTAAGGTGATCTGTTCATTCAATTTATATTGGCCCAAGTGATGTGGTGGAGATTTACAGTTACTCCCCATCTGATTGGGGCCTCATGCATGTAGTGGCGGATGAATGCATCGTACAAACTCATAATACCTACCTACTCTGGAATCACATTCTAAACTAAATAGGAATTGATCCCCACCATCTCCGATGGTAATCGCGTGATTCATAATAATGAAGATGCTAGATAATACTCCTGAATTTACCGCGTGCATTAGGTTAGTGGATATTTGATTCCTAGTTATCAGATTCACATTCATACTCAAGAGTGGGCGGCATTCGTGCTCAGATACATTATAGTCCAACTGACAACTGTTTTCAAGTTCTGAGGATATTGGTCTGTGTCTGTCCTTTTAAGTTCTGGTTTGCATTTTTTCTCTCGACTTATATGAATCTCATATGTCTTCATCTTTGGATCCCAACCTTGGAATGTCTAGAGGAGTATAAATTCATTTCATTTTTCTTGCACTTCCTTAACAAGCAAATAAAATGGATGAGTTAACATTTGTTGTTGACAAATCTTATGTCATTTTGCGTTGAAGTGGTGAAGCTCAACACGTTGAATGGGGTAAGATAAAAACTCCTACTGATGAGGTGGTGGTTCCTTATGACAGCTTGGCACCCACACCCGAAGGTGATTTTAATGACTATGGGTTCATTTTATTAATTTAGTTGCTATATCTGCTACGCTATAGTGATTATGAGAGTATCCCTGTTCCAATGGAGCTCTTTCTTTTTTTTGCCAAGCATGGAGCTCTTTCCTTGGAATTTATTACCAGTTGAATTGATGCAGACCCTGCCGAAACCAAGAAGCTTTTGGACAAACTTGTTGTGTTAAAGCTTAACGGAGGTTTGGGAACAACAATGGGCTGCACGGGTCCTAAGTATGCATCTACCAGCTCCGTATATTTTCTACTTCGCCGTACAGGAAACTTATGCAAATGGTTCACGATTTTTGCTTGTCCAAAAACTAACTCCTTTCTGCTCACCTGTAACTCGGTGATGCTAAGCTTTGTTTCAGTTTGCCTTTATACTCTTTACTGTGTATCTGAACTGGATCTTGAACCATCATGTTTGCCTGGTAGCTAATTGAGATGCTTATAACGATGTTAGACATTTCATCTGTGGATCATTTGTCTGCTTTCTTGTCTAGCACTAAGTCTAGGGTCTTGATCTGAGTCATGCCCTTTGGCGGAAAAATTAATTCGCTTCTCTACTTCAACTAAAACTTTTTGACATGCATTTTTTGTAGGTTGGTCGACTTTCCTTTCATTTTGTGGCTTAATTACCTAGAACATTTCCAACTCCTTGTCTGCTTGCGTTGGCGTTTATGCAAATTAACTTAATACATTTTAACTGCAAGCTTGGCAGAGATGCTGGGAAGTCCAGTATTCAAAAATCTTTTGTGACACGACGACACCTGCCACTCATCATGAATCCACGTATTGTTTTGTCATTTACTTCTAAAGCATATTACTGCACAATTGATATGAACAAATTATTTGCTTAAGAACATTACCAAAGTGTATAAAAAAACTCATTACGGATACACAATGTGAGATCCGTGGACAAATGTCACATAAAAGGGAAGAAGCGCAATCCAAACTTTTAGTGGTGACTGGTGACTAAGAATTGGTATCCCCCCATAGGCTATTTTTTCCCCCTGGGAGTAGTTTTTTCAATGTCGTGTACAATTTTGGGTTGCACCAACTTTCATACACTCAACTCCTTGATTGTTTGTTACTGTTCAAGACAGAGTTGATTTATCCTCTTCTGATGCAGATCTGTCATTGAAGTTCGTAACGGGTTGACATTCCTCGACTTAATTGTCATCCAGATTGAGGTCATTAACAATTTACTGATCTACGTTTCTGGTTCATCTTTTTTCTTTGTTCTATTTCTGTCATTCTGTGCATGACCCTTCTTTTTGTTTACAGACCTTAAACTCCAGGTACGGATGCAATGTGCCTCTACTACTAATGAACTCATTCAACACACATGATGATACACAAAAGGTGAATACACATAAGCTTTTCATTTGCTATTTTTGAGACTATACATTTGGTACATTTGATTACTGATCAATTGGATTTATGGATGTAGATTGTAGAAAAATATGCTAAATCAAACATCGAGATCCATACATTTAATCAGGTTGGTAAGCCCGGATCAAAGTTTCCTTAGTATCCATTTCTGATGTTATTGGAATTTGATAACTTGACATTCGTTCTTTTATTTCATTTGTGCAGAGCCAGTACCCTCGTTTGGTTGTTGAGGATTTTTTGCCATTGCCATGCAAAGGAAATAAGGGCAAGGATGGATGGTAATGCAACTCATCTTTTGATTTGTATATGACTGATGTAATTCTTTTTTTAATTTGTTCTTATTTTATTACCAATGCATGTTACTTGTGAAGGTATCCTCCTGGCCATGGTGATGTGTTTCCAGCATTGAAGAATAGTGGCAAGCTCGATGCATTATTGTCACTGGTTTTTCCTTCCTCTCTCTCGTTCATTTTTATCTACTGATTTTTTGACAGCACTGTTGTATATTTATTCACTAGATTTCTTCCAATTTTTAATCACTGTTTTTTCTTCCTTTACAGGGAAAGGAATATGTATTTGTTGCAAACTCAGATAACTTGGGTGCTGTTGTCGATTTGAGTATCCTCAATCTGGTTCTATTTTGGCTTTGATCTTATCTTCTATGTTTTACTGCTTATATTTGTTGCGTGTGGCAAACTAAGGTCAATAGTGGATCATTCGGATAGTTGTTTCTTAATCTAGTGTTGCAGAAATCCTAAAGCATTTGATTCAAAGCAAGAATGAGTACTGTATGGAGGTATTTATAGGCGGTGGTTGTATATCATATGTATTGCTATTCCTAATTGTTTTTAACGCTTCATGGCTTCTGTAGGTGACACCTAAAACATTGGCTGATGTGAAAGGTGGTACTCTGATTTCCTATGAAGGAAAAGTCCAGGTAAATACTTGTCACCGGTTGTTCATGTTTTGCTGTCTACTTGTATTCCTTAGCTCCTTAGAATTTGTTGTAGGGTTTCATCATCCTACTCCTTTATAGCTTTCAAATAAGTACGTTGATAATTGTATGAAGATTTTCTCAATAGACCTAAAGAGCTAGTTTTCCACTAGTTAAAGAGAATTTCATTGGAAATGCTGTCCTGCTTTTTACTCCTCAATCACTGGTTAAGCTCTTCTATCTGGTCTGCTTTGCTAGCTCTATGCCCAAACCTTTCGGTGGCATCATACTTCTGACTTCCTATAAGCAAGAACTCCTATAAAAACGTACTATATATATATGCTTTGAGGCTTTTTTAGTTAGTATGCAAATCTGCTTGATGCTATTGAATCTGTTTTTTTCTTTTTGGGTACAGGAACCCGTTTGTTGTCGTTATTGTTTCCATACTTCCTCATCTTTCTTTTGCTTTGATGACTTCTTGTTTTTTTCCCTACCTACCTTTTTGGTTGATTCTCAAGTGCTGTATAAAGTATATGCTGGAGCTTTGAGTACAGGTTAAGTACTGATGTTTTAAATGCCTTTGCCTGATGCAGCTCCTTGAAATCGCACAAGTTCCTGATGAACATGTGAGCTCTATTTCCTTGTTGTGTACATTTCTTTCTGCTTTTATTTCTTGACCTTGTTTATGGTACTCTTCAACTACACTTATAGCTGTTTGTACAGTTGGTGACTCTAAGACAAGTCACAGGAGATGTGTATATCATTGGAGGGTAATTTCTTCCCTGAAATCGTGGACTGTTGCTCGTCTTGGAGTTTGGGAAAGACGAGCATGAATTAGGAGACGAGAGGAAAATTGCACTACTGTAGTAGAAGTAACCCTGGCTTTGCATTGTGGGAGCTTGATTTCCACCCTTTTGACAGATTATAAATTTTTTGGCCAGGTAGTCTGGGGCCAAATTTGTGGAGGAAGTTGTTTGCTTCCACCATCTTGAAACAGGACTATTGACCTAACAAACATTTGGAAAATGATTTCTTGGGTGTGGTACTTTGTCAAGTTTTTGCTGATGCGGGTGACTGATTTGTCCAGGTCAATGAATTCAAGTCAATTGAGAAGTTCAAAATATTCAATACCAACAACTTGTAAGTCATGCTCTTTTACATAAAAAAAACCCTGCAGATTACATACTAATAACTCCATATTATGCCAGGTGGGTAAACTTGAAGGCTATTAAAAGGCTTGTTGAAGCGGATGCACTAAAGATGGAGATCATTCCGAACCCCAAGGTATATGTTTGCTCTACCTTGATGCTCATGCAGCTAACAAGTCAATTTTGGACATTTTAATTGTTCAGTGTTTAATCTGGTCCTCAGGAAGTGGATGGGATCAAGGTTCTTCAGCTGGAAACGGCAGCTGGTGCTGCAATTAGGGTAAGCGCCACATGCATCAATATTTTCAATAGCTGCCGTTCCGACTGCTGTATGAGATGTTTTGTAAAATTTCTCTGCTGTTGGATTTTGCGAACCAGTTCTTCGATCATGCAATTGGTATTAATGTCCCACGATCACGATTCCTACCAGTGAAAGCAACTTCAGACTTGCTTCTTGTCCAGGTTAACCTTCTCACGAACACTAAATTCAAGAATTTTTGCTCTGATCCAAGAGTTTGTTTAAGAAATCCACTTTCTATTTTGCAGTCTGATCTTTACACCTTGAATGATGGCTTTGTGATCCGAAACAAAGCTAGGGCAAATCCTGAAAATCCTGCTATCGAATTGGGACCTGAATTCAAAAAGGTAGCAACAACGTATTCCATGGTATTGTAAATTGTTACAGCTATTTTATATACTGCCGCTGATCATGAAACTTCCATACCAGGTTGCCAACTTCTTAAGTCATTTCAAGTCCATTCCTAGCATCATTGAGCTTGATAGCTTAAAGGTGACCGGTGATGTGTGGTTTGGAGCTGGCATTACCCTGAAGGTATTTACAAACATTCACGTTCCATCTCTGGTACTCTTTCACCGTGGTTTTGCAGCAGAAATATGGAAATGATATATAGATACATTAATCTATATACATGCGTTGTAACCGATGACCTTGTAACTTCTTAGAAATGTGGTCATTTGACTGTCACTGACTTTTACGAAGTTGCCCCAAGAAGGTTAACTTCTATATATACCCCTATCATACATATTTTTTCCTTCAAATCTTTTTAGGGGTTTTCCTACTCTTTACATCAGGATTTGCTTCGTTAGTGTGTCTCCTGCTCTCTAAACATGAAAAATATCCATTGCCTTCTATAATGTAGAATCATATGTTATGAAAAAGGTTTAAGCTTTCGTATTTGTTGTTACTTAAACCCACTTACTTAAGCAAACATATACTCCTGTGGTATGGCTCTAGATTATATTTGGCTGCAATTAAACAAGAATCACGGCTCGGCCACAACACAATGATACTTTGCAATCCAAAAATACTCCATCCTAACGTTGGTGCTATTTTCAGGGAAAAGTAGCGGTCGCTGCAAAATCTGGTGTGAAGTTGGAAATTCATGATGGAGCTGTAATTGCGAATAAGGTAATTTACATCCAATTACAACTTCTAATCATATTGATTCATAAAAGTTCTTTTTCTTACTTTGTATTAATGATGCAGGAAATCAGTGGTCCTGCGGATATTTGAAACTGCTGCTCGTCTTGTGACAATGGAGTTCACTTAGCGGTTTAGCAACTTTTTGTTTTCCCAGTGCGAAATTTTTGATGGTTTCCTGCGGATTTTTGAACTATTGCTCGTCTTGTGACAATAGAGTTCACTTAACGGTTGAGTCATTGCTTGTTTTTCTGGTGAAAAGATTTGGCTAGTCTCTTGCGGATATTTGAAACTCGTCTTGCGACTATAGAGTTTACTTGACAATTGAGTAATTTTTTATTTTTTCGGTTCAAAGAATTTTATAGTTGCAATAAACACACGATTTTGTTTTCTTCGAAAGACAACTAGACTGCGTTCGAAACTTCTGTTTTCTTCTCACAGCATGGGATTTCTTATCTCAATCGCAATGGCATTCAATCACACTTGGACCTCTTTCGCATCACACCAAAGAAGAAGATTGCATTACGCAACTTATAAGCTTAAAGCTAGCGGATTTTGTATACATTCATACATTCTAAAATCTTGAAGTTACATCAATTTCTACCATGTCTATTCCAGGTGTTCACGTAATTAGTAGATCCTTTTAGTGGTCAATGGACTACCCCTCTAATCCATATGGGGCTAAGGCCTAAGGCCTAAGGGGCATAACTTTAAACCAAATGAAATTACCAAAATACCCTTGACCTCTTTGTATGGACCAAATCAGTTGGGTGAGTCCTCTTTAAGACTCAATTGGTGGCTTGAACCATCTTGTGGGATCACCGAATAGGTCGTTCATACAAAACTCAAGTTGAGTGGACGACAGTATCAACATGATCGTAACACATTGCAACTTCAAGTAATGCCGGGTAAACTAGCTAAATCATACTGATCATCCATTTTGTTGACCCCCCTCTCTCTCAACTCTATACCTTCTTCCCCAATAGGCTTCTACGGCCAACCACCAATGGCGCTCACTTCCTCCATCGGTTGTAATTACCAACAAATTAAATAAAAAAGACATATTGCAGAACTGAATGAAGCATTCCTACTAATGACCAAAGAAATCCAACAATTTCGAACAAGCAACTACTTCTACTACGTCACACAATTAGAAAGCACAATATCCAATGTCTCAATCACACAAAAACATGATGACATTGCTTGACATTACTCAAACAGGGGATTTGACATTCGATGAACAAGCACCAACTTCAATTAGAGACCAAAATATTTAATGTTTTGAGCCACGTGAAAAGATTATGACCTTGCTTCAAACCGGCGTAAGTAAATATTTCAAAGAAACATCACTTAAACAGGCGCAAGACTTTCGATGAACTGAAAAGAACGATTGTAATAACCCTTCTCACAAAGCACCTTTAGTGTCTTGCGCTCGATACTATGTTGCACGACGTTGCCCTGAATGTCTAACACCAAAGCGAGATCATTTTCATTTGCTCCCACATTGATAACACTTGTCACGGAAAATAAACAGCTGCTTCTACCTGGCAATATTAACGCTGTTACATCTGCTGTGTATTTGAGAATCCATTGAAGGTTACTCTCTCCTTCCACCATCTCAAGCACGTCGAAATTCGTAGGATCATCCCAAAAACGTTGTATAAGAAGCAAATGACCGGTACCACATTCTCCGAAATACATTATCTATCGAGAAAGCCTATTGTCTGAGCATGGCAATCGAGTTTTAGTTAGCTTCCCTGCATCGATATCAAATCGAATGCAGATGTGGTCATGCTGCTCACATGAACTCTCCCGATCCCAGCAACTCATCAAAATGATTTCTCCATTCCAAACAGCCCCACGTGAAATGATTTCTCCCTTATAAACAAACCCATCTGTGGTCGGTTCTTTGTGAATCTTCGGAGTGCGAATCCATGAGGCACTCTCAGAAGAGTACACATCAAGTTGGAAAGTATTCAAGTCATAAGAAAAACTAAGCACCACAATTTTGTAGTAAGGTGATTTTTTTGGATCAAAAACCAAGTAAGATCCAAACTCACTAAACGATTTGGATACAACGGGTGTGGAAATTAGCACTAATTTTTGGGTAGTCAGATTAGAGATGACATAATAAGTAACCCTACAATAGAAGGTATCGAAATTGGAGAACAAAAGCAAACCATTGGCAGAGTGATGTACCCTTGTTTCAGATTTCGATCCTAAAGCATCGAGAAATGATAAGCTCGGAAGACTTGTTGGTCGGTGATCGTGAACCGAGAAGCGGGTGATTTGATCGTCTAAGGGTAAGGAGAGAGACAGTTTCGAGTAGAAGTAGAGGCCGGAGAGGGGAGGAGAGGGATTTTGGTGGGTATGGTTGCCGGCGAATCGGGTGTCGGAGATGAGAGAGAGCCATCGTTTGGATACGGATTTGAATCTGATGAGCGATCTAGCGGGGACTCGTACGAGTATTTCTGTTAGGAGATCAACATTGCTGGCGATTATTTCTGCCGCCGAGGAGAATTGCTCGTTTCTATTGGTAGAGATGACTGTGTTCTTTGACATATACAGAGGCTATGGTGGCGTAAAATGAGAGAGAGAGAGAGAGAGAGAGAGAGAGAGTGGCAATCTGGAAGCACTGGTTGGGTTTTTAGGAGAGAAATTTGTTCTTAATTGTTAATCTTATTTTCCTCTCTATCTCTCTCCAATCATTACTCCTATTTCTAATTATTATACTCATTTATATCTCTCCAATCATTATTCAAAAATCAAACCAAACAGGATCTATACATGTGTGTTATCGGGTCTAGTTATGGGTTTTCCAGTTCAGTTATGGGTACCGACCAATCCTACACAAACAATCGGGATGTAGGGTCCACTTTGAGCTTTGACACAAATAATTCAAGTTGTTTACTCCCTCCGTCCGGATTTGTTGGTCCACAAACATACTTTTTCAAGTCCGAAAATGTTTGTCCATTCCCAAAAGTTAAAGAGTAAAATATGGAAACTTTACACAAAAAGTAGTGGAAAAAAAGTTGGAATCCCCAAAAACGGACCAACAAATCCGGACGGAGGGAGTATTACGTGGTTTTAAAATATTTTTTTTAGTTATTCTAACAAAAATCAAATTAATCATATAATTGTAAATGCTTCATTTCAAAACATTATTCATTTGATTTGATTTTTTACAAAGCCACTCACAAAATGTATTTATTTCAAGATTAACGAATAGATTAGATCATATGTGGACCCGAATCTCATCCGTTGGATACATTTTCCTATCCCATTTCATGTTTTAGTTTCGTGTTTCCAACACTTTCCCAAACATTATTCATTTGTTTTTTACAAAGCCACTCACAAAACTATTTAATTCAAGATTATGATTAGATCTGATCATATCATATGTGGATCTGTAAATCGTTTGTGTACAATCAATCGGTATGTCTATAGGTTTTTGGTGGGTTTGTATAGGATCACAATCTCTCCGATGTCTTTCCGGTCCACTTTATACTCTCTCCGTCCGAAATTGCTTGCCCCTTTTGGGGTTTCTGTGCATTTTTCATGCAAAATCTAATGTATTAACATTCTTTTTTTTTCAAAACTTTTTACACTAATTTAAAGATCTCATTGAGTAGAAAAAATTGGTGTAATTTTTTTTTTAAAAATAATTCTTACAAATATATCATTTTAAGCAATATGGGGGCGGAGGGAGTAATAAAGTTCGGTACACTATGACCATTCGGAATTTGGGGGGGTTCACTTATTTTAATTCTTGAAAAACATAAAACATGTAAAAGTTAGTAGGAGTAAGATTTTTTCAAAATAAATTTATATAAAAAAAAAATGGCACACTTAATTGGATCGAACTCATTTGTTTCTAAGTAAATACGAACAAAAAAAAAAAAAAACTAGTTCGACTAGATATATCTTGCTATATGAATGAATTGTCTTTGTGAACGAAAAAATGCAGTTGTAATTTCAAACCAAATTGAACTTTTCATTTTTCTTGCATAAGTGCGAAGTTTATATAAGGGACATCAAACGATATGTCGATATTTAACCAAACTGATTTTCAACATGAATGCTTTTCTTGACGAGTTCTAAAAATAAAATAAAATAACGGTTGTAGTCTTGTTTTGAATTTGGTTAGAAGAAGGACAAAAATGAGAGTCTGGACCAAAAAAGACAGCGCCGACCTCGAACTTGGTTAGCAAAAGAGGAGAAGCAAGAGCTCTGATTATCCAAATCGACGATTCTCAATTTCGACCTCAAGCTTGGACAACCATCTCCTAAGACATGGTCAAACATCTGAGGAACATGTAGTTTTCGGATCATCGGTAAGGTTAAAGTCAAAACCTCAGACACCCAAGGTCTTGCAGGAGAGAAGGGGACCGGGCGGCCCATACGGTCATATGACTCATATGGGTATCAACCCGAACCCAAAAACATGATCCAAACGGTTCACTTTGTAGAGCTGGACTAGTTGAGTATTAATGCTAAAAATTAAGTCGATCGGACATTATTAACCTAATCGTAAGTTGATGCAAAACTAAAAAAGGTGAACAAAATTTAAATAAAAACAAGATCAAAAAATAATAAATTGGAGCCGATTCTACGCTTCATTTCAGTGCTTGTGAGTTTGGACCTCATTTTCCGCATGCGATTTTGTAACTTTCAGTCTCAAGAAAGAATCCCGTCTACATTGGGTCGAAAAACTTTGGCTACCGGTCGGGTATGGCCACGTGGTGCCGAACCGTCCATGTCGGCCGTCCAAAACACTTTTGGATGGCCCAAATTTTAAAGAGAGAGAGGGGAAGGGTTGAAAGAAATCTGAACCGTCCAAAACACTTTTGGACGGCCAAAATTCAAGCTCGGCACCCCGTCACCCCTACCTGCTCGGCACCCAAATTATTGGGTAAGTCAACCAAAAGCAGAAGTGAATTTCAATTCGGTCAGAATAAAAAGAAAGAGGAGAAAAAGTAGTTTCTATAAACGATATCGCAGAATAAGATGGCAAATTTGGGTTAGTAATACAATTTGCAATATTAAAACTCACATTAACCCAAAATAACGCCCAGCAAGAGAATTCTCTTTCAGTAGGCCAACCCCTTAATCTTCAACAAAATCAGATTGAACACACATAAATTCTTACTAGATACAAATAAAGATGTTCCGTGTATGTGGGATATAAACTTGCTCAATTAGAGGTTGCTGTTGGGGATTGGCAGCTCTACCACAAGATTATATTGGCGGCTTGAACGATCTCCTTGACGGTCCCCAAGTGAAAAATCCTAGATCGGCTAGGTTTAATAATTTGTTTGGTTTTATCGCTATTTATGAAACCCTAATTGAATATCTCATAATTAAAAAAAATCAATCAATCAAAGGAAAGCAGATAAACGAAGAACACCAAATATACGTGGAAAACCCTTAATGGGTAAAAAACCACGGGAAGGAATCAATCCACTATAAACTCATTGTGTAGCTACAAGTAATCTTACCCTATGATTTGAATCGCTCACAATCGCTCTAAGATATGCTTGCCGAATCCTCATACACCACACCCAGTGATTAACCGTCATTGCCTTGAATCCACAAACCTTCCAATACCCTTCGGAAATCCACCAAAGGCAAACTCAAACAAGGTTGCTTTGATGACCGATGCATAAGTTGTACTCCATGACTCAATATTGAGAACCCTCTCAAAAACTTCTCTTGCTCTCACGTCTCAATGGTGGCTGCAAAAGACGTGTGTAAACCTTAGCTGTTGCTGCCCTTTTTATAAGCCTCTACCGCATGCTCGAGCACATGTAGGCTGCTCGAGCACTTCACCAACAGACCATTTATGCAAGTCACCAATAGACCGTTTGTGTGAGCACAATGTGCTTTCGCACTTTCCTTCTGCTTCTTCCTTTCAACCAAAAAACAACTAAAACTTGACCCAAACCTATCGTACTATCGTTCAATACATGACATGATGATTCCATTCCACATTCCTAAACAAACACTCTATAAAAGTAAAATGAAAAATAAATTACAACTCGATATAAATATGTGTTTTGTCAAACGAAATTACCAACACAAAGAGACTCTAGAATTTGGTCCTTACACCAAGAAACCATAAAAAAAAGTTAAGTTGAACGGACAACTGTATCAACATGATCGTAACACATTGGACAACGTCGGGTTAATTAGCAATATCAAACTTGTCATTAACATCTCTTCTCTCTCTCCCCCCATCGGACACCTTCTTCCCCAAGTAGGCTTCTATGGCCTACCACCATTGCCCACGTCCTCCACTAAGAATTTGAACCATGAGCAGAGGAAGGACAAGGTTTTGATTCCCAACAGGAAAAACATAATTCAGAACTGAATCGAGAATTCCTACAAAAGATGAAAGATTTCCAGCAATATTGAACAAGCACCAACTAGGCTTCTACAATTTTGACAGAAATTTTTTGTTATCCGCAATTTTGACAAGATTACCATACCAACAGAGAATAACATTGCATGAACATTGGTCAGTCCCTAAATGCTAAAGTATCCTTCCTCATTCAAAATGGATTTTGGAAGTGGCCAAGGGAAAGGAGTAGATTAGTTAGGAGATGCAAGCAAATACTCCAGGAGGTTTTCTTCCTGATGTGGCTATTGAAGATTCTGTGAAATGGACTCCGTTCCCTACTGGTAACTTTACTATGAAGTCTGCTTAGAATCCTATAGGGCGTACCTATGTTTCTCAAGAGTGGTGCAAAGTTTGGTTTAGTTAACATGTTGCATGGTGTGCATTCATTCTTTGGAGCAAAAACTGAGCACCAAGGATAGATTACTTGAATGGGGTGCCATTTCTTATGCAACTTGTGTTCTGTGTGGTAGTGGCAACACTGAATATCATAGTCACTTTTTTTTTATTGTTCCTATTCTAGAGTAGTGTGGCTAGTGGGGAAAAATTAGGTGGCTCGGGCCCCCACCTATGTTGTGGGTGATGTAGTACTATCGTTTATTCTGCTTTCTAAAGGGAAGGGTTTCAAAAATGTGTTCTCCAACTTTCCTTGGCTGCAGCTCTGTACCATATTTGGGTTGAAAGGAATGGAAGAATTTTCCAGCAGAAGTTCTTGGATTCCTGCTCACTTAGGTCACTTAGGAAAAAGATTTTCAATTTTATTAGAGACTCAATGTTGTCATGGAGGAATGTGAAGCCTAGCCAAGAGAACAGGGACACTTGCAGATTATGGAATTCGCCTCATGAGATGGTTGAGGCTGCTTCATGTACTTGATCTAGCATAGCGCGCTAGTTTTGTTTTTTTGTTTTGGTTTAGGGATGGCCTGATAAGATCTATTTGTTTTATATCGTCTTTTATGTTTGATCTTGCACGACCAACTATAGTGTGTAGTCTTTGGCACTGATGTTTGTATTTTGTGTTTGGTCTATAAATGAAAAAGTACCTTTACCGAAAAGAAAAAAAAAACATTGCATTAACATGTAGGACATCACTAAGGGGTTAGACTTTTGATGAACAAGAACCTACAACAACTAAAGAGCTATGACATTGCTTTAACATGTAGGACATCACTATTCATTCAAACAGGGTTTAGACTTTGGATGAATCAAGGGCATCCCCAACAGCCTCAACAAATTTTGAGCCAAAAGTACAGTGAAGAGTACATGTTTTTCATTTTACATACCCATATCTTTTTCAACACTCTAACAAACCTCTCCATTGTCCTCTCAAACCATATACAATACTGTAAAATATTCATGTGCCATTGAACCCAATTTAAGTAGAGGAAGGGCCGTTAATTCCAAATAAGAAAGACTTGCCCGTTCATAGCAAAGGAGTACCCATTAAACCCCAAAGCAATTTTGCATCGACATTTCTGCAACTTTGCTTCATCACTGCATTAGTTCACCAAATCAAGCGATGCAAACCAGAAGCCCAAAGGTATCTCTATCAACTTGAATCAGTATCAGCTCGAGAGAAAGAAGGGGCAAATTAACTCTCTATTGTGTCTAGTGTGAGGATTTACAGTCTATTGAGAGATGAGAATGAGCTTTATGCTCTACTGTGTCCAGTGTGAGAGGATTTATGGTGTGAGGGTATCTTGGGAGAGTTTTAATTGAGCCAATCATGAGATAATCCAGAGACAATTGAATTTCTTAAACATGATAAATTGAACGAAGGAGTAGTAGCTTGATTGAACAACATAACCAACCTCAAAATAATGTTCAAACTTAATTTGTCTGTGCAATATATGAATCTTTAATTGGATTTTATTAAGCTAACACAGGCTCGAACTTAAAAATTATTGATTCGATTATGAGTCCTAATCAGTAGTAGAAGAAAGGCGAGTGGGAGATTTGTTATTCAGAAATTCATTTAGAGCATGAGTGTCCCTCCTAAGCTGAAGCACTTTTGGTGGAAGGCATGCTGCAACAAAGGAAAATCTTCACAAACGTAGGTGTCAAGCTTCCCCAATCTGCCCCGTGTGTGGTAAGGAACCCGAGTCTGTAGAGCACTTGTTGTTTTGGTGTAGTTGGACAGCAACTTCTTGGTTTGGAAGTGATTTAAATTACTTGGTGGAACCACATTCTATCCCGTCTGTCATGAAGTGGACTATTTCGGTAATGGAAAACTTGAATTCAGCTTTGGATAGCCATATTTCAATTTGTAAGTGCATATTCTTGGCTTGGCATATTTGGAAATCCCATAATGACGGGGTCTTTAACCATGTCCCGGCTAACCCAGTTGACACTTTCAAAAAAGCTGCCTTTGCTTGTGGTGAGTTTCTTAATAGTTCCAGCCCTCAACATGATCTACTCCAAGCTAGTGGCCCTTCATCTTTATCTGATAAGTGGAACCCTCCCCCTCCAGGGTTGATTAAAGCTAATTGTGATGTGGCCAAGATGGGACACAAATCTAGAACAACTATTGCAGTGGTATTGCGGGATCATACAGGAAGAATTGTAGATGGTCGCGCCTCAATTGTTAATATCTCATCAGCCTCATTAGGGGAGGCTTTAGCCATTCGCCTTGTTGTGAGTTTTCTGGCAGAAGCACAGCTTGGTGATGCCATCATTGAGAGCGACAACAAGGAGATAATTCATTTGTGCTCCATGGAAAAATGTTCCACCTTGGGAGACAGCAACGGTGATTCGGGATATTCGTGAGCTGAGTTCTGTTTCTCTATTTTCTTTTTGTTGGGTTTCTAGAAATTGTAATGAGGTTGCCCATTGGGTTGCATCCCATTGTTTAAAGGGCTCTCTCCCGCTTAATTGGATGTGTAACATCCCTTCCCCTCTCTCTCTGATCTGTAATTCTGATTCCCTTTTTGGGGTGACTTAATTTATAGATCTTGTCTTTCATTCAAAAAAGAAATCAATTTCATCCAGAATTGCGGACTTTGAAAAATGGATGGCGAGCTGAACATAGGTCAGAAAGTAAAATGATAAACCCTTTGAACCTTTTGATCACGGGGAGTGATTGGAAAAAGATGCATTTACTGGCCCCAAAGTAGTAGGTAGTGCCGTATAAGAGTATGTCCAATGGGGTCCTATAATGGCTATAGTCATTTGTCAACTTTTAGCTCCAAAATGTAGTTAACAAGTAGGTAATCAGTTTTAGGTGTCAAATTTTGGCACTTCCTCTCCAGACTCTGGTGGTGGGTTTTAAAATAGAATTGAAGGGTTTCAAATTTTAACCAGCTTTTTCTTCATCTTATTTTTCCTAATTTCTCAATTCCAATTCGACAACGGCTTCTGTCCTAAAATATATTTTTAGTCCGCAGTTTTAAAGAATATATTTAAATTCTTTTTGTATCAACTTGCATCCAAAATATGATTGAACTTTATTCTTGAAAATATGTATTCAACCGTTCATTTTACGGTTCGTACAAATATTTTTGAATTTGATGAAAAAAGCCGTTGGAAATTTCTAGCTCCTTACCACACCAAATCATTCCCCCACCTCCTATATTTCATGTGAAAGAATTGGAATACAAATTTGTTCACCCTCACCTAATGAGGATGAAGAAAACTTTCACCCTGATTGGTTGAAATGGTGTGGGGTCCACCACAAATGGTGTGGATCCCACCACAAAGTGATGTCATGCTTACCACAAAGTGTATTGATTCCGTGGACCCCACACCATTTCAACCAATCAAGGTGAGGGTGAACAAATTATTGGTGCAAAGTGTTAATGCCTTCGAAGAATGTGACCAGAACGAGATAAAGGATCCATATTCTCTTTCTCTCTCTAGGAAATACGATGCTCCTTCTCTCTTAAGTTTTGCTTCTAGGGTTTGCTTGGGGGAGGTGGGGCTGCCGCAGCTGCCACCTCCATCTCCCCCCCCCCCCCCCAACACACACACACCCCCCCTCTCTTGTTCCCTCCTCTCACCTCCTCCCAGATCTCTCCTCCTCCAGCTTCCACCACCTTCCTCCACCTCCGTTTCACCCTCTCTCCCCAAATCCATTCCAGTTTCTTCTTCCTAGCCAAGGTATGGTTCGATATTACCCATCAAAAATAGTATTGCTTGATGGGAAGAGAGAAAAGTAGTAGGGTGTTTGAAAGGCCAAGAGGAAAGTATGTACATTGAAAGTTTTTCTCACGGTGATGCCGATGAAGTTGAGGAGGACTATTCCATCCCAATTCCAAAGAATACTTGATAAAGGAACAACTCAAATGAGTTTTAATCGAGCAAATCATGAGATAACACAGAGACGATTGAATTTCTTAAACATCATAAATTGAACGAAAGAGTAGTAATTTGTTAGAGCTTGATTGAACAACATAACCAACTCCAAAATAATGTTCAAACTTAAGTTGTTTGTGAAATATATGAATCTTTAACGGGATTTTAATAAGCTAGTAGTAGAAGAAGAAAGGCGAGTGGGAGATTTGTTAATCGAAAATAAATTTCATCCAGAATTGCGGACTTTGAAAAATGGATGGCGAGATGAACCCTTTGACTCCAAGATAGGTCGGAATTTCGAAAGTAAGATGACAAACCCTTTGGACCTTTTGATCACGGGGAGTGATTGGAAAAAGATGCACTGACTGGGCCCCAGGCTCGCAGAGTAGTAGGTAGTGTTGTAGGGGTGTCAAACGGGCCGGGTCGGCACGGGCACGGCACGTTCGAAGGCGGCACAGCATGTCAAAGACACGATAAAATCCTGGCACGACACGACACGTCACGGTATAAGTTGGCATGTGGCACGGCACGGGCACGAAATTGAGCGGGCACGGGCACGGGCACAACAAGGTCTAAGGGGGCACGTGGCAGTACCAAGGTTCTGAATACCGTAGCGGCTCGAGTACCGGTTTTCCTATTGGTACGGTACGGTACCGGTCGATACCGGGTACCGTATCGGATTTACCGCAACTCTATCTATATGTATAGGGGAGGGTTCAAGAGACACAAAATTTGCCACAAAATATGGCATTTTCAATCCCATTTTCTTCAAATCAACTCTATTTATATATGTATAGACCCTTAAACCCACTTAATCTATGTATAATTAGTCCATACTTGTTGTATTTGATGTTTGGTAGTGATACAAGTTGAACACATGCATCACAAAGTTTTTTTTATAATCTGTCCGTTCCGAAATCATGGTTTTTGGGTCACATCGAGACCAAATTAGAAAAAGTGCATAACTACAATCTTGTAGATCTTGAAATTCTCTTAAATTTTGATATATAACTTGCCTCGATCGGAGTTCGGAGTAAAAAGTTATGACAGAAATACGGTGGCAGCTCTGTTCTGTCTTTGTTTTTTACAAAATCAGCCGGTACCGGTACGGCCGATATTTGCCGGTACCCGACCGGTATGGCCCGGTATTGGACACGGTACGGTATTGGGGTTCCTTGGTATCGTTTTTATACAAAACCAGTACGTACCGGCCGGTACGGTACGACATTCATAACCTTGTGTGGCACGGCACGACACGGTCTTCTACGGGCACGGCACGAAGTCAACGGGGCACGAGGCATGGCACGGCACGACTTTATTCTAGCACGGCACGGCACAGGCACGGGCACGAGCACGAGCAAGGAAGTTGGCCTGGCACGGCACAACATAGAAGTAGGACGGGCATGGCACAACACAGGCACGGGCACGACACAACACGATTGTAGCAAGGCACGGCACAATTTTTTGCTTTATGAGAAGGCGTCGGGCGAAAAAGGAAGGGCCGAAAAGCTATGTCACAGACTCGATTACTTTGGCGATGGTCCTGCGCCAGAGGATAAGTGGATGACCATGCCTGACATGGGTCACATCGTAGCTTCTGCATTTGGCGTGGTGCTTGTCTTCCTATCCAACATAGAATCCAATTGTTTTACGTTCCTCCCCTTGAATTCTACTCACAATCCCTCTTTGAAGCTCGATTTGGAAAACGTCAGTTTATTCGATGGGATTAGTTGACAACAATCACTTCGTACAGGTATCTTTGCTTATTTTTTTGTGTAACAGTTTGGCTCTTGTGTTGATTAAAATGTCCTTTAATTTTTGGTTGATGAAATATTTGTATTGGCAGCTATACATGAGGTGGAATACATGAGGTGGAAGTCCCCCATGCCAACGATAGTTGTGAATTGGCTGGATCATCGGGTAGCGCATGCAATAGGATGGGAAAAACCATTTCGCAGTCGGATCGAAGAGTTTAGAAGGATAATTGGCTCTGACGTGTGTCAACAAGAGACTATTGATTTATCTGACTAGCCAATGTAGTTCATTTCAAATTTCTATTGGGGAGTAGATGATTTCTTGAATTTTTAAATTCTGGGCATTAGATTTAGGTTGATTTTCATCTGTGACGAGCGACCTAGTTATACACGTTGACGTTGTATTGCAGCTATCTCACTCTACCATTTACAGTAAAAAGCTTGGATTTCAAATTTTGGAGACTTAGTGCATTAGTATTAGAGGTTTGGGAAATGATTTACGCGCTCCACCCAGGGTCGGCCCTAAGATTATAGAGGCCTAAAGCGAATTTTAATAAATGGGCCCCAAGATTTTTTTTCCCAAAACATTCAATATAGGAGACTAATATATTTTACAAATAGTAAGCAATGGTATTTTAACTTCGTAAGTTAACTAAAACAAACTTTTAAAAAAATATATACCATTATGACAAAAGGAATCAAAGTCCCGCTCATTTTCAAACTAATCACATTGTTAATTTTAATTGTAACATAGTAATATTTATAACAAGAAGAGAATTTTATAACATTTTTAATTCAATAGAAAAATAAGAAAAATTTATGTAAAAGACTAATAGATTAATAGGAGTACAATGAAGAATTTAAAAAATTTAATCAAATAAAAAATTAAGAAAAAAGTATATAAAAGACTAATAAATTAATGTACAATAGAAAAAACCAAAAAAGGGTGTGGTCTTTCAGAAAAAGCCAGTAGGCATCGACCAACGATCTTTTGGTTATCATTACCACACACTGACCACTGCAACGGGAACCAAGCTTCTGCTTTGTTTCGGAAAACCATATATATATATACGGCTAGCCTGACTGGAAGCTTTTGGGTGATTTGAAGGTTTTAAAAATTGTTTTACGAAATCCGAACCGTCCAATGTGTTTAAAACGTGTTTTTAAGGGCTCGCGCGAGAAATCATTAAAAAAAATACTAAGAAGACCTTGATCCAAGTAGTTTTTCACAAAAACTGTACATTTACAATTTTGTGAAAAACTGTTTGGATCAAGCCCTTCCCGGTATTTTTTTTGATGATTTCGAGCGGGGGCCAAAAACATGTTTTAAACACATTGGACGGTTTGGATCATAAAAACAATATCGGGAACGTGGAGGTGCGGAGGTCCGAAGTCCGGACTAGAAGCTTCCCCTATATATATATATATATATATATATATATATATAACATAACTTTCTCATATTAGAGTGGGCCCTTAATTTTTGCATAATTTTTTGGGCCTAAAGCGGCCACACCTCCCGCTTTAGGCCAGGGCCGGTGCTGGCTCCACCATTTGTTTTTTTAAAATATAATTCAATTGTCTGGTCTAGCTTACATGCACATCAACTATGTAAGCTGATATAGGCATTTCTAGTAAGGGCTTCCTTATATAGCTACGATGTGGGATTTTTCGTTCGGGATCGAATTTCGACGATCCAAACCATTAGATGTGTTTAGAATGCATTTTTAAGGTCCAGCACGGGAATTCGTCAAAAAAAATACCCAAAAGGCTTGATTCGAGCAATTTTTGATAAAATGTACATATACACGTTTTATCGAAAGAGGCTCAGATGAAGCCCTTCCGGGTATTTTGTTTTTGACAAATCCTCATATGGACTTTAGAAATACGTTTTAAACACATCTAACGGTTCGGATCATCGAAATTCGATTCCGAACGAAAAATCCTGCACTATAGAGTTTAAGGGAGCCCTTATTGGATATTTCTTGAGGATCCACTTCATATAAAGTCAGGGATCCATCTCATTCTCACATTTTCTGATTGAATTTCGATGATCCGAGCCGTTAATGTGTTTAAAACATATTTTTAAGGGTCTCTGCGAGGAATCGTCAAACAAATGACCGAGAAGGGTTTCATCCGAGCAATTTTTCATACAAACCGTAGATATATTTTATGAAAAAAAATGCTCAGATGAAACCATTCCCAGTTATTTTTTTTTAATGATTCTTGGTGGAGACCCTTAAAAATACATTCTAAACACATTGGACACTTCGGATCATAAAAATTCTATCGGAAAAGGTGAGGTGTTGACTTTAACAAAGTTAAGGATCCCTGACTAGAAGTGGATTATATATATATATATATATATATATATATATATATATACCCAACTTCCTATGCGGGATCCCACACTTTGTTAAAGTGTGGGACTCCCATTTTCAAATCAAATTTCGACGATCTGAACTGTTCAATGTGTTTAAAACGTGTTTTTAATGGTATACGCGAGAATTCGTAAAAAAAAAAAATTTAGAGTAATCAATAATTTAGAGTAATTATAGGAGGTTACAAAACTACGTGCAATTTTTAAACCAAAAAATAATGTATTTTTCAAAATAATTTTTGAATTTTTTTTTGCATCGTGTAAAGTTCTCATTGAGATCTATCAAACAAGATCGATATTGGTTAAAAAAATTCTTTTCGTAAGTACATTATTTTTTAGTTTGAAAATTGCATATAGTTTCGTAAGGCTCCAATTTTATGGGATGGAGGGAGTAATACCTACTGGAACACAACATCAAGCCATTGAAAGTGTGACATACTGTCATATCAGATTTTGGTCCTGAACCATCAAGAATTGAGAAATTCGGAAGAGTTGTTCGTGGGTGATCGTGAAGTGAAACGCGGGTGATTCGATCGTTTAATGATAGCTTGGGAGATAGGTAATAGTAGAAGTACAGGCCGGAGAGGAGAGGAGCGGGGTTTTGCTAGGTATGCTTGTGGGCAAATCCGGATTCGGAGATGAGAGAGAGCCATAGTTTGGATACGGATTTGAATTTGATGAGTGATTTAGCCGGGACTCGTAGGAGTATTTCTAACCAACCAAAAGGTCGTGGTTCTTCCCACACTTACCCCGTGCCCAAATCTTATATTGCTTACTTGGTTTTTTATCCTAAAAAATCACCTTACTATAAAGTTGCTGTTCTTATGACTTGAATTCTTCCACATTTGATATGTACTCTTCCAAAAGTGGCTCTTGGAAAAGCACGACTCTTGCCCCAAGGATTTGCCATGGGGAGATCAAACATGGGGTCGTTTGGGATGGAGCAATCATTGTGATGAGTTGTTAGGCGAATGGGGATGATTGTGCAAACCATGACCACTTGTACTTTAGATTCAACATTGATAAAGAGAAGCTAAATTCCACTCGAGTTCCATCTCCGGATACCAATCTTTTAGAGTGGATTCTGTATTTTGGAGAATGTAGGGGTCAGTTGCTTCTTATACAAGCTCATAGGGACAAGGCTACGGAATTTAGGGTGTTTGAGATGATAGACAAAGAGAATATCTTCCGGTAGTCTGTCAAATACGTAATAGATCTAGATCTAACACCGTTAATATTGCCAGGTAGACGAAGCTTTCTACTTTGGATGATAAGTGTTATCAATGTGGGAGCAAATGAGAATGATCATGCAGTGGTGTAATACATTCGGGGCAAAGTCTTACAATATGATATCAACTCATTCACGTGTGGTTTGGCTCACTTGTTATGGAGTTCCACTTCAGGCGTGGAATGCTATTTCCTTCTCTAAGATTGGGAACATATGGGGAGAAGTTGTTTCTATTGACGATGCTACAAGCAAAGCCCTTGATTTTTCTGTTGGGAAAATACAAATTAGCACTGATTGTATGGAGGGGATAAGTGATCCATTTGGAATGTGAAGGGTGGGTTTTTCCAGTGAGGGTCATGGAAGAGCAGATGGTAATCCAAAGTGTGTTCAAACAAATCAGTTTCAATACTTTACAGGGGAGTGATAATTCTCATACTGAGGAGGAAAGAGAGGTTGGAAGGGATGATGTCTCACAGGTGAAGGTGGCAAGAGATAATGATGGGGTCACCTCTGATAGGGCCAATTTGTCTCTCAGTCATGTGGAAGAAGATTGTGCATCATTGCTCCCTGCTGTATAAGGGACAAGGAGTGCACCATTTTGGAGGTTCCCAATGTCGTCATTGGAAGTTTAAGACATGAGGAAGATCAACAGCTGCGGGCTTCAAATCTGGGTCTAGATGATGAAAGGACTCCTATTATTCTGGCTTTGGATAATGGGCAAGTGGGTAAGGTGAAGGACCAAAGTGAGTTGGGCTTTAGTAATGGCTTGAATGTTGGATCGGACCAGAATTTACAAATGGAGGGTTCTACCCCCTCTAATAATGTTCTGGCAAGCAGAGATGATGAGCTTGATGATGGAGCCCCAATTTTGGATTACTCTGTCGAGGATTTCAGCTCTCCCTTGGGTGATAATCATTATACAGAGAGTTCAATCCATGTGGAGGCTTGCAAGGAGGTTATTCAAGCTGAGGGAAATTTTATAGAGGATGGGGTGGCAAGTGCGAGTTCTGGTCCTGACGACTCTACATCTGCTGATCTTGTTTCTACCGATCCCCTAATAAATTATGTGAATTTCGTGTGCCATAAGAAAAAAGTCCGGACCAAAAAAGGTAATCGTAGGAATCCTGTATGGACTAAAAATTCTTTGAAAGCTGCCTTCTTTTCTAGGACGTCTAGGGATCTTAAAGAAGAGAAGTCGAAGTCTTTGAAGTTGGGCTTGAAAAAAGGCAGCTCTGATGGGCCTACTCTTTCGACTCAAAAGAATGCTAGTAGCGATACTCGTAAGAGGAATTTGATTTTAATCAAGGAAGCCCGTAAAAGTATGGAGATGAACGCTTCGTTTGGTGTTAAATTTTTTGGAAGGGAGAGCTACAATATAAAAAAATATCTAGAATTGCAAGGAGTTGAAATTTCTGAACAGGAAATCAAAGCTCTTGATGATGTGGAGGAAGATACCTTCATTTCAGTGGAGTTCTGATTTAGCTATCGTTGTTGGTGAGAGCTCTCTGGCTGATCTCGGTTGTCGGTTGTTTTGTTGGTTGGAGGTTTCAGCGTTTTGGGGGTTCTGCTTCTGTTTTTGCCTACTCTAGGCGTGTTTTATGTGGGAGAAGCGCCTTGTGTCCCAGGAGTGTTTTTTTGGTTCAGGTTTTGGTTGGTTTCTTACCACCCTTCTTGTTTTTTTGTTTTTCCCCTTTGGGTCCTTGGCGTTTTTAGTTTCGGGTCCCTTTAATCTTTATAATTCGTTTTCAAAGATTAATAAATTCTTTGCTTAGCAAAAAAAAAGTGCAATAAATTGAAGGTGCTTTGTGATTTGCCTGGAGGCGACCTTCTAACTAGGATACCCTATCGTCTCTGTCATTACGATTTACGAGCCTTCTTGTCGCTTTATCAAGCCTCACACCTAGACTACGTAGGAATCACACTTGGGCCTTCTTTAGCATCACACCAAAGAAAAAGATTGCATTAAACAACTTATAAGCTTAAAGCTACAAGATTTTGTATATTGAAGTTACATCAATTTATATACTCCTCAACATGTGTTACATGCAAAATATCATCCTATTCTCAGTGGTCTAGAACCATGCATGATCCTACCAATGACTAGATAAGAATATTCCTATTCCCTAGAGGTCTAGGAACATGAGTGAACAAGACACCCCAAATACAAATAATTAATAAAACCATGTGATAAAATGTTCGTAGGTGATATTCATGTAATTAGTAGATCCACTAAATGGTCAATGGACTACCCCTTCAATCCATAAGAGGCTAAAGGCCATAACTTTAAATCATGTGAAATGACCCCTTCAATCCATAAGAGGCTGAAGGCCATAACTTTAAATCATGTGAAATTACCAAAATACCCTTGCGCTCTTTGTATGGACCGCATCGGTTTGGTGAGTCCTCTATAAGACTCACTTGGTGGCTTGAACCATCTTCTTGCTGGGTCACGGAGTAAGTCGACATACAAAATCCAAGATAAGTGGACAGCCGTATCAACATGACCGGGTAAACTAGCTTAATCGAACCAATGAAATTTGGAAAGATCAAGTTGTGATTACCAACAGAAAAGACATATTGCAGAACTGAATCAAGCATTCCCACTAATGAAAAAAGAAATCCAACAATTCCAAACAAGCAATTACTCTGTTACAGAGTTAAAAAGCAAAATATCCAATGTCTCAATCACACAAAAACATGATGACAATGCTTCAACATGTACGACATTACTCAAACAGGGGGTTTGACATTCGACGAACAAACCAACTAAAATTAGAGAACAAAATATTTGATGTCTTGAACCACATGAAAATAATATGACCTTGCTTCAACATGCAGGACATCACTCAACCGGCCTTAACATTTCGAAGAACAAGCACCTACTGCAATTAGACAGCAAAATATTCAATCTCGAACCACATGAAAAGATTAGCACATTACTCCAACTTGTAGGGGCATTTTTCTCCGATACTCTCTACCTGTTGAACCAAATGAAAAGACTCCAACATTCGTAGAGGACATCACTTAAACAGGCGTTAGACTTTCGAAGAAGCAAAATGAAAGCTTGTGAGGATGGCGTTTGTTGGTTGGAAGGAAATCACTAATCACCTTTAGTGTCTTGCACTTGATATTATATTGTATGACTTTGCCCCGAATGTATAACACCACAGCGAGATCATTTTCATTTGCTCCCACATTCATAACACTTACCACCGAAAATATACAGCTTCCTCTACTTGGCAATATAAACGGTGTTAAATCAACTGAGTATTTGACAGTCCACCGAAAATTATTCTCTCCGTCCTCCATCTCAAGCACCTCGAACTTTGTAGAATCATGCCAACAACGTTGTATAAGAAGCAAATGACCGCTACATTCTCCAAAATACAATATCGTTTGAGAAAGTCTACAGTCTGAGTATGGCAATTGAGTTGTAGTTAGCTTCTCTGCATCGATATCAAATCGAATGCAGATGTGGTCATGCTTCGGACATGAACTCTCCCGATCCGAGCAACTCATCAAAATGATTTCTCCATTCCAAACAGCCCCATGTGTGGTCGAATGGTACTGAGTCTTCGGAGCGAGAATCGGGCTTTTCCAAGAGGCACTCTCGGAAGAGTACACATCAAGTTGGGAAGTATTCAAGTCATAAGAAAAACTAACCACCATATAGAAAGGTGATTTTTTTGGATAAAAAACCAAGTAAGATTTAAACTTATTAAACGATTCGGATAAAACGGGTGGGGAAAGTAGCACGAATTTTTGGGTAGTCAGATTAGAGATAACATAATTAGTATCCTTACAAGAAGTGGTATCGAAATTGGAGCACAAAAGCAAACCATTGGAAGATTGAAGTACTCGTGTTATATAAATCTCGATCCCGAATCATCGAGAAATGATAAGTTGGGAAGACTTGTTGCTCGGTGATCGTGAACCGAGAAGCGGGTGATTTGATCGTCCAAGGGTAGTGAGTCTAGTGACTGATAAGTTTCCGAGTACAAGTAAAGGCCGGAGAGGGGAGGAGAGGGATTTTGGTGGGTATGGTTACGGCCGAAACGGGAGTCGGAGATGAGAGAGATCCATTGTTTGGATACGGATTTGAATTTGATGAGTGATTTAGCGGGGACTCGTAGGAGTATTTTTGTTAGAAGATCAACATTGCTCGCGATTATTTCTGCCGCCAAGGAGGATGTGCTACATTTCTTAGTTTTCTTTGACATTTTTTGAACGAGAGAGAGAGAGAGAGAGAGAGGACTGGTTATGGCTTTGGGGGGGTTGAAGGTGGCGTGGAGGGTATGGCGGTGTGGAGGAACTGGTTAGGGTTTTGGGGTGGTTGAATGAATATATAGATTTCTGTAGTTGGGTCTGGTTGGGGCTTTATCAGTTAAGCTATGGGTGTGGACTAACCCTGAACATGTGCACCGATTTTTTTTTTTATCAGAAGAAAATCTTCATTCAAAAAGCCCAACGGCACTTACAAAGGACTTCATCCAAGATACAATGATAAAAATCTAGTAAAACAATTCAGTCCACAGAAGATAAACAACACATCGCCAAAGTAAGAGAGCTATCTTCGTCGTCTCGACATGAGCCATTTGCTATCTAACACATACTGCTAGACGCAAACAGATCGAATGTGCAAACAAACTGGACCAACACGGGGTTTAGTGTGAGTCGTGGAGGAAGGAGAGAAAACTCCTTACGGATCATATAGATTCAAATCAGATAATAACCAATAAGCATCGATGGAGTCCGCGGATCTATTAACTAAAAGCTAAACACCGGCCCGAAACGTTGATTGAAGGCACGCTGGCAACCAACGACCCCTCAAACCCCGATCAAAGGAAGCTACTCCAGGACAAGTCCCGCTGACACGACCGACTTTGGGCGTGGAAAAGCAGTGCCGGCGACCACCCACGCAATCACGGCGTGAACGATATCAAAACCGAATCAAACACAGAACCAAAAAAGCTAAAAATTAAACAGCTAATATAAACACTAGATCGAGAACAAGGAAATACAAAAATGAACCAACTAATCTCAACCCCGATAAAACACATTCTAAAACCCGACTGTTCCTCACTGAGTCACATGCACCGATTGGTATGTGGGATCCATTTTGAGCTTGCATACATATAATTTGAGATGTTCATTAGTTTTAAAGTGTGTTTTTTTGGTAGTCATTGTGATAATCAACTCAATTGGATAACTGTAATTATTTGATCCAATTGTAGAACTTTTCTTTGAAATTCATTCAGATTCTAGAATCCTGAATTCAAAATGAAATATTCCAAGATTGGATCAAACATTTGTAGTTATCTAATTGAGATGATTTTTATATACCACTAAAGAAAATTAAATAATAAACAGATCGGATAATATATTTGGAATCCCAAAATGTGTCCCACACCCCTATCTATAGGGGTGCTCACGGTCCGGATTGGTCCGGATTGGCATTAATCCAGTCCTAATCCGCGAGTTACGGATTTTTGAAAATAAAATCCGTGTCGATCCAAAAGTCTCACGGTTCGGTTTTAATCCGATTTGCGAGTCACGGATCGGTTCCGGATTTGTCCACGGATTTTCAACTTATTCTAAAAAAAAAAATCATCAACTCATTCAAAAATCCAAACTCAACATTGAAACAAACACTTCAGTAGTATAGTGGGCAGCAAAAGGCAATTCATCATCCAGTTCACAAACAAAGGCAGTTTAGTTCAGTTACATAGTGGAATACAATAATTCAGTAGTACATCAAAGTCCAATACAAAAAAAAAAAAAAACTACTGACAAAATAGTAGAAGACATAAAAGTTTACCCCCTAATTTTTATAGGAGATAACAATATAATCCTTCATATCAAAATATCAAATTGATAATATTCATAAAAGTGGTAAAATTATTTATCTATACATATATATTTATTTTTAAAAAAAATTATGTGAAATAAAAATCTTACGGTCCTGATCGGTTAATCCACAGTTTCAAAATCAAAATCCGCGTCTAGACCGCGAGTCACGGTTTTTTATTTTTTGAATCCATGTCCAGACCATTAATCCACGGTTAAAATCCAAAACGTGCGGATCGGATTCGGTCCGAACCGGATTCACGGTTCACCGGTTTTTTTAACAGCCCTACCTATCTATGCATCCTATCTATAGGATTTTGGTGGGTTTTATATAGGATCAATCTCTCCATTCTCTTTTTGGTCCCAAAAAAACCTTTGCATACGCAGGTGTGTGTAAGCAATATGCACAGACGGTGAAAACTATTTGTGTGAATAGTTTATTTAAAATCCTCATGCACGGACGGTTGAGATGTAATGCCCACCTTTCGCCTACGCATTTCGTCTGTACCCATCGCCCCTTCTTTTGGTCCACTTGATAATAAAGTTGAACCCCATTATTGATCATTTTTTTTTATCATTTGTCATTCCTAATCTTTTTATATGGGGAGGGGGAATGAGACTTAATCCGGGGATGCAGTGTGGAGCATCCAAGAAGAACAAGCACCTACTACAACAAGAGAGGAAAATATTCAATATTAAACCTAAGAATCACAGACACGTCTTCGGGCCTTTCATACACGTGACCATCTGTGTTCAAGTATTTAGAGTACTTTTTCTAAGTCGGACACGATTTGACACGTGTCCGACACGCACACGACATGTTTTGGGTTGTAATGTGACTTTTTTAAAACTTAAAAGTTGGTGAATAATTTGATATTTGAAATGTGTCCAAAGAACAAGGAACAAGGGAATATCCTTGAGAGTCCTACAACCAAGACAAACAAAACAAGGAAAGCCAAAATAGCATGCTTAGTAGAATAGATCTAGATACACCTACAGACAAGAAAGCAAAAGACATATAACTAAAGACCACACCATAACAAACTCAAGACAGCACCACAATAGAAACACTCCAGGCCTCGCAAATGAGTCTCTCTCTATCAGTGGGAGGGACCTTTCTCCAAGCAGAAAAACAAGCCCTCACATCCTCTAGAATTGTAGCAATAAGACCTTGACGACTCGTAGCAGGTTGCTGGAAAATCCATCAATCAATTCCTTTTTCCCCAGATACGATACAAGCAGCTGGAACAGAGATTTTAAAAACTGTGATTGAAACAGAGGAAATTTTAACATGCATATTAACCCAAGGGACTACATTAGTCAAGAGCATTGGAGCATTGCCACACCTATTTTTAAGAAGGAGCTCAGACCACACAGCTTTACAGATAAGACAAGCAAAGCTAACTATGAACAACCTTCCATTGTACGAAGGAAAATCTAGGAACATGCTTCTTATACTAGATACGAGGGTGCCAAGAAACTATTTGGTTGACCATTCGGATAGCCTCCCAAGCAGATTTGGCAGAGTAAGATCCAGAAGGATGCAAATTCCACACCACCCTACCATCCTCAATATTATTTGGAACACAATCCACGGTAGTATGAGACATGATTTCCAGAGTAGCCTGACTTCTTTTCCTAGGCCGACCCATCTCTCATTTCTGATTATTAAGGCAATATGCTATTCCAATTTTCATTCAATTTACTCATTCATATGGAAAGAATTAAAATCTTTATGCAAAATAAATATCATGTGCATGTATTTACTTATTTATTTACGTATTTAACGTATCCTCCAACGTGTCAGTGTCCTAATTTTTAAAAAAATCACGTGTCCGAATATCCGGGTCGTGTCGTGTCGTGTCTGTATTTGTATCCGTGATTCTTAGGTTGAAACCATACAAAAAGACTAGAACATTGCTTCAGCATGTAAGAAATCACCCACATTAGGTAGAATTTTCCCAAGTTGTTTTTGTGTAGTTGGGACACATACCAACTTGCCCAATTGGAGGTCACGATCAGGGATTGGCGGCTCTGCCACAAGACTCACATCCTGAACAATTTTCTTGTCGACTGTCAAGTAGATTGTTGTGCATACAAAAGTCAAGTTGAATGGACAACCGTATTAACATTATCGTAACACATCTGCCGCTCTGCAAATATTGTTGACGTGCTTGGCAATGTCCAACTTATCATTAACATCTCTTCTCCGATCTCTCTCTCACCTTCGGATACCTTCTTCCCCGAGTAGGCTTCAATGGCCTACGTCCTCCACCGAGAATTCGAAACAGTGAGCAGAGGAAAGACTAGGTTGTGATTACTAACAAAAAACAGAATTCAGAACTGAATCGAGAATTACTACAATGACAAGATTTATAGCAATTTTGAACAAGCACCTACTAGGCTTCTACAATTTTGTCAAAAGATTACCATACTCAGAGACAATAACATTCAATTTTTTAAGATTGAACCATTAGTTAGGCTACGACATTGCTTTAACAGGTAGGACATCATTCAAACAGGGGTTAGACTTTTGACGAACAAGCACTTACTACCACTAGAGAGCAAAATATTCAATGTTGGAACCATACAAAAAGATAATGCCAATGCTTAGGGCATCGATCAAATACGGGTTAATCTTTTGATGAACAAGCACCTACTGCAACTAGAGAGCAAAAAATTCAGTGTTGAAACCTAAGAAGTACGGCATGTCTTTGGGCCTTTCTTACATGTGAAATATGTGTTCAAGTATATATTTACTTTTTCTAAGTCGGACACGTTTTGGACAAGCTCCAACACGTACACACGACACATTTTCGGTTGTAATGTGTCCAAAGAACATGGACCAAGGGAATATCTTGAGAGTCCTACAACCAAGACAAACAAAACAAGGGAAACCAAGCCAAAATAGCATGCCCAGTACAACTGACCTAGACACACCTACAGACAAGAAAGCAAAAGACATACAACTACAGAACAAACCATAACAAACTCAAGACAGCATCACAATAGAAACACTCCAGGCCTCACAAATGAGTCTATTAATATCAGTGGGAGGGACCTTTCTCCAAGCAGAAAAACAAGCCCTCGCATCCTCCAAAATTCTAGCAATAAGACCTTGATCATAGCAGATTGCATCCATCGATTCCTTTCTCCACAGATATGATACACAGCAGCTAAAACAGAGATTTTTAAAATTGTCTTGAAAGGAAACCTCTAACATGCATATAAACCCAGAGAACTATATCGGTCAAGAGCATTGGAACATTGCCACACCTATTTTTCACAAGGAGCTCAGACCACACAGCTCTAGAGATAGGACAATCAAAGAATAAATGATTGTGAGAATCTTGATCACGAAAACATAATATCCAATCAGCTGTATGAATATCCCCAAGCTAGAAGCCTGTCTCTTGCACAAACTTACTATGAACAGCCATCCATTGTACGAAGGACGATATAGGAATTACTAGAGATGAGGGTGCCAAGAAACTACGGGGTTGACCATTTGGATAGCCTCCCAAGCAGATTTGGCAGAGTAGGATCCTTAAGGGTGCAAAGTCCATACCACTCTATCATCCTCTATAATATTTGGAACACAATCCACAGTAGTATGAGAAGTGATTTCCAGAGTAACCTGACTTCTTCTCCTAGGCCAAACCAATCTCCCATTTCTGATTATTGAGGCAATATGCTATTCCAATTTTTCATTCAATTTTATCTTCAATATGGAAAAGATTAATATTTTTATGCAAAATAACTATGCCAATGAATCTCCGCCGAACTACGGCGAAGCCATGTAAATCTCTGGCGAACTACGGCGACAGTTCGAAATGGTTTGGGTTGCTCCGACGAAGATTCAGTGATAGCTCGACAGGTTTTGGGTGGCTCCAACGAAGCTCCGGCGGCATATCTAAAGGTTTTTCATTGTTTCGACGAAGCTCCACCGAATATCCGGCGACATATCAAGAAGATGGGTTGCTCCAGCGAAGCTCAAGACATCTCTGGCGAAGCTCCAGAATCAGATCTCTCTCTCTCTCTCTCTCTCTCTCTCTCTCTCTCTCTCTCTCTCTCTCTCTCTCACACACACACACACACACACACAAAAGAGCCGTTGCAAAAATGGGTATGGCTTTGGGGTGTCCCCAATTTGGGGAAAGAAACCAAAATGGGGAAGGGTTTGGGTCATACATTAACATTGGAGAAGGGATTTTGAAGGTTTTGCCCAAATTTCAAATTTGGATCTTAAAATGGGGAAGGGCTGGAGATGCTTTTACCCCATTTTTAAACCCAAATTTTATGTAAGAAACTAGATTTGGGTAGTTGCATTTTTTCAACTGTGTATTTTTTTTTGTTTAGGATGTTTTCGTTGGTACTTAAGTAAAAATCCTTTCACATTCTGAAAGGCAAAAGAGCCACAGATCAAACATGAACCAGTCCACAAAAAATCAAAATAAGCCCAAAAATGTACGCTTATTTTGTCTTTAATGGTTTTTGTTGACTTTTCGCCATAAATTTTTTCCAATAATTCTCGTCAAGATGACTAAATAATGCAAAAAATAGATCCCATATCTAACAAAAATATTTAAAAATAATAGTAATAAGTCAATAACAAATAATTTCTAGACGGACAACAATCAGAAAAATGGGTTATTTCTTTAAAGCGTTCTTTTTTTAGGAGGGAGAAAAGAAAAGGTAAAACTAACTTGGCTCTAGTTGGATTAAGAGTTGTTCCATTATCTCTTCTAGCCAATAGCAAAGAGGGTAGGGAGGGTGAACAAAATTACACTCGTAATAAGTCGTTTAAATGGTATGATGAATGAGAATATGGTTCAATATTCGGTGTGGTACATTGTAGGTAGGGGTGTAAACGAGCCGAGAGCTCGAGCTCTGCTCGTTAAGTAAACGAATTAAAAGTCGAGCTCGAGCTTGTCTCATTCGTAAATGAGCCTAGCCCTAAACGAGTCCAGCCAGAGTAATTTATTTAACGAGCCGAACTTATATAAACGAGCCGAGCTTTTGGAGCCGAGCCAAGTTTTACCGAGATCGTTTACTAAACAAGTCTAAAACTCGAGCTCGAGCCAAGCCACAAGCTACTCGCGAGCAACTCTGTTCATTTAGACCCCTACTTGTAGGTGGTGTTAGCATAATGCTCAACTTCACCACCCAATTTAGTTTATAGTATCCGATAGTCTATTAGTAACCATTTTTGGTGCTGACTTTTTGAATAATGTATTGCGAGACTTCGTTTGCTACTATATGACGACGGATCGAGTTTGTACAAATGAAATAGACGGTTGAAGTTTTAAACCAAGTTTGACTTATCAAACGACAAAGCATGTTTGATTATATTAATTTTTAGCATGAATGCTCTTCTCGAATCCTACATACATACTGAACAATTCTGATTAAACTAGGGGGGACTGGGCCAAACTCGTTAGGAAATCAAACCCCATCTTGTCATATATGGGGTGTTAGATATTATTTATTTGTCATGAGCCACACCACGTGGTACCACATATTGGTGTAGACTCCACCGCAAAAGGTGTGACCAGGGGCGGAGGTGTGTTGGGGCTAGGCGGGGCCCCTAATTAAAGAATTTTTATTTATACAATAAATATTTGTGGGTGTGATTGATATATTAGTGTAATAACTTCTTATAGTTCTAATAATTTTACTTCAATTAAAACAGGATTTTTTTTTTTGGAGTTTCATTTCTTTCTTTTTTTATAATAACAAATAGAAATGTGAGTGTGTTAGTAGCCAAAAGAAATAAAACACAACGATTTACATAATACAATAAGCTAGATTTCAGTGAACAAATGTATTATATAAATTTGGAAAGAAAATGTTCTTTCAAGTCAGGCTCCTCCCGAGCTAAAATCATTGATTTTGAAAAGCAAACATATCGCTCATAGCTTTGAAAATGAGCTTGTGCACAGCAGTATCTGGAAAGCCACTATTAGAAGTGAACCGCCTGACCTTGTGCTTCCGGTGGTGCTTGTTGAAGCTCCGCCGGTTCCTTTGTCAGGACAACGGCGATATTATGAAACCAGAAGTAAGAAATGGGAATGTTTGTTGAGTCCTCGCCGCTTATGGCTGGGAAGTTTATGGGGACGGGAGATGGGGAATGTGGGTTGAGTCCCAGAGGGGTCCGCTCAACTCTCCTGAAGCACCAGCATTTTGCCGTCATTGGGGGCGAATGGCTGTTTTAGATACGGATTTGAGTATAATTTTCCATAGTGATACTACACAAGAAAATTACACAGAAAAATATCTAGGACGCAGTGTGGCGTAGGCTAGAAACTGTTATGTTTCTCCGTAACATCATGTTTTTAAGTTGAACATGACGTGCGGCTACAACTCAACGTGGAAGCAACCAGTAAAAAACCCCATGAGCTTTTCGATGAAGATGTCCAAAATATTGTCGTGGCCTTCATTCTGAATGAGAGATGTGCAATCTCATGCACTGGGTTTCAATCAGATAGCAATATGTTAACAACAATTTTAACATAGTCGAAATATACTATCGGTACAGACTGCGTAAGAATATACCGTGTCTGAACATTGACCCGAGATCTTGATTTTTCATCTCAGACGAAATTAAAGAGAGCCTCGCATGAAAGACGGAGCCATAGAAAGGATCAACCACCAAGCCATTCATTGGGTTGGCCTGGTCTAATGCTCTGGCGAACAGAGAAGCGAACTCCACTGTTCTGACCTGACCAATGAGAAAAGTCCATTTTACACGACATGTTCGACATCGCCCAGAAATTCTTCACCATTCTGTGGGATAGATCCATTACACTTCCTTCGGGTATGTCTAACTGGATACAAGAACAGTACAGTCAACCACAAGCAAGAGGGTATGGGAAATTGCAAGTGAGAAAAATAAACAATGCTGCTACAGGTACAGATGGGGGTACCGACCGACCATGTAACAAACGATCCAAACCGTTCATTCATCAGCCGA
The DNA here is from genome assembly GCA_036023075.1 of Gaultheria prostrata. Lineage (NCBI taxonomy): Eukaryota > Viridiplantae > Streptophyta > Magnoliopsida > Ericales > Ericaceae > Gaultheria > Gaultheria prostrata. Next base: position 2,563 of record JAXBDA010001087.1, on the reverse strand, counting down.
TTTTGTATGAAATGGGGGATTTTGGATCAGCCATGCACTTACATCAAAACCAAAGCAAACCAAACTGAGCCTTATCCCAAATCAATTAGGGTCGGCAACATGAATCATTTTCCTCCATTGAGCTCTGTCAAATGTTGCTTGCTCACTTAGCCCTAGTAGACTCAAATCCTTGCGCACTACCGCATCTAATGTCAATTTGAGTCTTCCCCACCCCGGAGCGTTGCTATGTAAAGCTATCTTATCCGCTCTCTTAGCTATTGCATTCGCTGGTCTACGATAGCCATGCCCAAACCACCTAAGCCGGCGGTTGTCAATTTGGGTTGCTCTGACGAAGATTCAGTGACAGCTCGACTGGTTTTGGGTGGCTCCAACGAAGCTCCGGCGGCATATCTAAGGGTTTTCCGTTGTTCCGACAAAGCTCCGGCAAATATCCGGCGACATATGCAATGCAGCGACGCGGCTAGAAACTGTTATGTTTCTCCGTAACATCATGTTTTTAAGTTGAACATGACGTGCGGCTTCAACTCAACGTGGAAGCAACCAGTAAAACCCCATGAGCTTTCCGATGAAAGTGTCCAAAATATTGTTGTGGCCTTCATTCTGAATGAGATATGTGCAATCTCATGCACTAGGTTTCAATCAGATAGCAAAATGTTAACAATTTTCACGTAGTCCTAATATACTATCAGTACAGACTGCGTACGAATATTCCGTTTCTGAAAATTGACCTGAGATCTTGATTTTTCATCTCAGACGAAATCAAAGAGAGCCTTGCATGAAAGATGGGAGACATAGAGAGGATCAACCACCATGCCATTGGGTTGGCCTGGTCTAATGCTCTGGCGAACAGAAAAGCGAACCCCACTGTTCTGATCTGACCAATGAGAAAAGTCCATTTTACCTGACATGTTGAACATCGCCCAGAATTCTTCACCATTCTGTGGGATAGATCCATTACACTTCTCCTTCCTTCGGGCATGTCAATAACTGGAATCTGGATACAAGAACAGTACAGTCAAACACAAGCAAGAGGGTACGGGAAATTGAAAGTGAGCAAAAGAAATATGGATGGGGATCTCCTGCCCTGATTGGTTTGCATCCCAACCGCACAAAAGTGACAAACTAAGAATTATAATGTATCCAACAGGTTCATTGGCCACCGCTCTACTGTGGAGTTGGATTTTCAGGATTGCTTCACGGTTTCTAGATAGTCAATTAATCAAGTAAAGGAAGGAAATAGTTTCTTGTCAACGCTAGGGACTCAAAATGATGATAAAAGCTGGTAAAAAATAACATTACTCACGAAATTGGTGTTTTCTATTCAGAAAGATGTCACAACGTGCCACTGAAAGGAGGACTAGCAAAAGGGAAAACGGCAGATTATATAGGCCAAAGGTGATTGACGTTGGACAACAGCTCCGATGAACATAAGACATCTACTTCAAGGTTGAGCTATCCCATGAGGCTCATTAATTCACCTGCAATTGATCTCTGAGCTTCTGAAATTATTACTCCGCTCTGCTTCTAGAAGGATGATTATTGAGCCAATACCCCCACTTAATAAGGCAGATTTATTGGAAAAACGGAAATAAAGGCAGCCTAATGGGAATTTAATTTTGTTCACCCTCCCTCTACTTGGTTGAAATTGTGTAGTTTGTGAAACATAAAGGGACAACCTTCATTCATATTGAGATTAAATAGTTTTTTTCATGAGATGTACCTTACTCACAGCAGACGGCTGTTCTTACATCTCAACTAATGCCGCCATGAGATCGAATGTTGTTTTTTCCTTCAATATGTTGTGTGCTACCCACTTCGCGAGCGATAATTGGATCAAACCCATCGCCTTCTGGTCAGGAATATCCCAATCTTCATCGGTCTCTCCTTCATTCTTCTACCCTTTAGTCAGCAACAGCCGTAAAGATAATTCATACTTCTAATACAGATAGTCCTTTTATGTGTGTTTTTCCAGAAGGCAAAGTCCGAACCCTCAAACTTATCAATCTTTGATTGCCCTTCTTCCGAACCCATAGCTCCCACTCAAAAAATCTAAGTTGTTCAAACAAATCTTAGAACCCAAGATTGATTGAACCCCCTATCCGAAACTGCAGCCCCAATACCAGTTGTCGGGATTAATTAGATTGAACTATGCATTCAAACTCACCAACACACACTCCCAACGGAACACCATGAATCACGAATGCAACACACAAGATAACCGAAAGCAAGAAAAGGAAGTATGAGACAAGATATACGAGGCTCAACAACTTGCCTAGTTCTCAAGAGCCACACCAGTTCCCACAAGGTCTCTCTCAAAGAGTTACAACAGCTCTCCTCTTGAAAATATGAAGTCCTAGCCCTAAAAAGATGATTTAGGGATGTATTATAGGCTGTCAGCATACATTTTTATTTCCTGTTCCACGTGAGCCGGCCCGGCTGCTTTCGCTCCAACTTTGTTTATTTATAAGCGCGCCCAAAGCGTAGGGCTTAAGTCGGAGATAGCATAATACCGGTAAGACCGGATCGAATCCACAGGGACCGAACGTACCGAGCGTGAATATTG
>JAXBDA010001086.1:0-62185 GCA_036023075.1 Gaultheria prostrata | reverse complement strand
TAGCCCTCCGGCTTGATCTTGTGTTCTCTTATCTTCCCGAGCCTTAGCCACATCTTCATTTCTTGGCTCTCGAGGCTCGGTGGTGGAATGTCATGGGCACGTGGCCCTTGGAACTTTGGGACGCTTCTCAATGTGCTCTAAAACGCACTTATTCGCTCGAATGTACCTGAAACCTACAAAACGCACCTTGCACAACATCAATCATATAAAGACGTTAAAGCGCGTGCATGTGTGATCTAAATGAGCTAGATGAGCCCGGATACGTACAATATTAGGGGCTCATCACTTACCTTTCAACACTTCCGTCATGATCTTAGTTTTTTGTTTTGTCATAACATTGTTTTGTGATAAGATAATAATATTGTTTTGTGAGTACTTTTTTTTTTTTTTTGCCAATTGGTAACAATTGTTTTATGAATACTTGAGAGTTAGTCTAGGAAGGATATAAGGAGTGGAGCAAGGATTTCGGCAATAAATTAGTGAAGAAAATTTTCAATGCTTTAGATTTGGTATTGCCCTTATCTCTCTCTCAACACCACACAAAAACAATCTACGATGTATTAATGGAAGTTTTGTTCTTTCTATTTAAGTAGCCAATCTTGACTCGATCCCTCGAGATTTCATGTACAAATTGAGATTTGGGTTCCCCTTCATTCCACTAGGTTTTGTTTTGAGATTTTTTCCTCTCAAACCTTGAGATTTCAAAATTCCAGATCTCATAATAACGTCTAGCAACGAAAAGATGCAATAGGCCTAAAAGCATTTGCTATGCTTATAATAGAACAAAGTGAGGTTTTCGTGTAATTTTAAATTTTTTTTTTACTTGTATGTTGTTTTATTTTTTGTAACTTATTAGTTTGTGGGCAACCAAGCTCGAAATTGGGCTTGGGCATCCCAAACATTAGGGCCGGCCCTGGTTTGTTTTCCCTCTAATTTGCTAATGTGTCATGTGGTTATAAGAAACTTGTTTCTATACGACGGCTATTTTGGGGAAAATTGCTTAGCATCAGTTGATTTTGACGAGTGAGTGTCTAATACATACTAAACATTACAACATAATTTATCTATTGACCTATGGAGGGGCTTCTGAATTACCTGAGGTGTTGAAATATGTTCAATCTGAAGATGAAAATAATTTGTTTACGTGTCTAAAGTTCATAAGTAACAGAACACAGAAATTTTGGTGGTTTTTTTTCTTCCTTTTCTTGAATTTCTGGGAACCAAGTTCCATTATGATTAGCGCTGGATATCTGCTGGCTACAAGGTCTCACAGAATTAGTACAGTAATGGAACTTCTTTTGAAACATTGGTACTATCATATAACAGGAGAACACCAGTGTTTGGTGTAATGGTCTTGTTTTAAAGCTGCGTAATGTAGTTTTTTTATGCAGAAGTTGCTATTAAAAATGGTTTTCTGTTTCGATTCTCTCCCTTTTGCTTCAGCTCCTAGGGCTTCCATTTTAGTTAGCTTATTTTCAGTTTCTGTTCCTTCTTCCCCCTCTCAACTGCTTCAGCTTTGTTCTTTTTGAGGTTTTCTGAATTTTTTTTATTTTGGATTTTTGTCAATAAATGTACTAGCAGTCATAGTTCTTTGTAAGTTAAGACAACATGATTCCTTAGAGATTCTGATTGGTTCGTTCAAAACTCCGCTGTTGACAATGGAAGTTTTTATGTAGGTGTGCAGGGCTGAAACTGCAGGGGGAGACCAAAGCTCTTTTCTTAAGAGAGGAAGATGAAGATATGGATTCAGACTTTGATTTGTCATCTGAGTCCGACTAGCGGGTGGTGGTGTAAAGATTGATGAAAGGGTCGACTAATGGAGACAAACTTTACGCAGCCAAAAAAAGGGCTTAGGGGTTTTGGCAATCCAAGTTCATAGTCGGATTCATTTCTGTTTCTCCTTTTCCTGTTTTTGTTACTTTGTCTGTTTGGATTAAGGATTTGGTAGAGGAAGAGGAAAATCCTAAGGCATCTGATAGCCCGGATTCAATCTTTTCTCCATTCCTTTATTTTTCCTCTACGATACTCTTGCTAATCCTTGATCCAACTGCAGTATCACCGGAAGACGCTTCATGGGAACAGGAAGGCATAAGTTTGTGCTTTTTGTGGGTTTGAACTCTGAAAACTTGTTTAATATATTATTTCGACTATCTAATCATGCATACGTGGGCTCTCTTAAGGAACTCTTTCATAATTGTCTGCGTTCTGGAAAGTTAGGTTGCTTTTGTACATGTTAATAAGAATCTTTTGTACTCCTTGACATGCAAATGATACGTACACTCCTCTAGATTCTTTAGAAAATCTGTGAAAATGTTCAAGTCTTCATCACCCATTTCTTAACTTGCCAAATTTAAGATTTGTATACAATCGTCGTAAACTAACTCGTTCGCAATCATTTTGTGTTGAATTGACAAAACCCAGGCAACATGTGCATTGCATTTTACATTGCGTAACACCTGCTTATCATGCAAACAATTTATGTCAGCTGCCAAACTTGATTTTTCTGATTACTTCAAGTGTTTTGAGTTTCTCAGAGTTTCCTCAATCAACCTTTTTTTTTAACCTAAACAAATAACATTGGATTGGAATCTCTCATATTTCCACTTGGTGATGGTCTTGTGGACATATGGTACTTGAATGTTTGTTTTGGCAATGTGCAAAATGACTGTCCAAGTGTTTGATTTTATCTGGCTTTGTCCATATATTCCTGTCTCTCTTTTTTCGCTCATGCTCACTGTAGGTTAGTTTTTCCCACTTTGTTTATGTCAATTGTTTTTTTGTCATTCGTCATTCCGAATCTATTACATGGGAAGGGGAGAATGAGATTCGATCCTGTAATGTAGTGTATGGCATCCAAGAGCTCTACCGGATGAGCTAACCACCACTTGTTGTTTATGTCAATTGATGTAAATAAAGATGTTTCTTTTGTTTTTGGTAGGTGAAAATCGAGAAATTTTTTAGTGCCGAGTGGGCACCACCTACGCGGTGCTCGATTGCGCATCTCGATCGTCTTTTTTGGACAGCCTAGATTTTAAAAAGAGAAAGAGAAGATCTAAAGAGAGTGGGAGAAATATGTGCCATCCAAAACACTTTTGTACGGTTGAGATGCGCGCTCTGCACCACATGGCCGTGTCCGCTCGGCAATGAAAAATTTCTCAATCAGATCCCACTACTCACTCGAAGCCCCTAATGATTGCATGGTATCTACTGATTCACCTTCCACGGATAAGCTTTATGTCAAATGGATGCCATGCTTTTCTTTCGTTTTTCTTCGCAGACAATGATACGTTTTCCATTGTTCTCTGGAATTGTCCTTTACCCGCTACTTAATCCTTCTACTATGACCCACAATTGTTGTGGTCTTACTTTTCTGACATCCAAATATTTACACATGAACATATGAACACATAAACCTGAACTTTAGTTACAAGCAATTATGTCCAACCTTAAAAGATTTACAAGCATGCATCTTCCATGTATAAGCTTTATGTAAAATGGATGCCATGTTTGTGTCACTTTTTGTTTCGCAGACAGTGAGACGCTTTCAATTGTTCTCTGGAATTGTTTTTTACCCACTACTTAAGGTGTGTTTGAAACTTGGAGATGGGAAGGGAAAGGAAGAAAAAATAATGAAGAGAAAAGTTAGAGGAAAAATTAAGAAAAAAATGGAGAGAAAATATTTAAACTTGTCTTTAAAAATTTTCCTTCTTCTTTCTCTAGAAACCAATTAATGGAGGGAATTTTTTTTAAATTTGCTCATCATTTCTACTTTTTTCATTTCACAAATTCCAAACACACCCTGAAAGTTAACTACAAGCAATTACGTCCAACAACCCCTGAAAGATTTACAATTAAGCACTCCATTTCTTCATATTCCCTTGAATTCGATGGTACTGTAGCAAAAGTGTTCAAATTCCTAGCTTGAAGTTCCTGCCATGTTTATGCCAAAACCTTGTTGAAGTTCCTGGATCAGTGACGACTATGGTCTTGGTTAAAAACACGGCTGCGCATGGTTCGGATTCCTAGGAATCCGAGGACCAAACCGCCAGTCGCGATTCTAAAAAATAAAAACCGTGTCTGGACCTAAAATTCTACTGTTCGATTCTAAACCTATCCTGAGTCACGATACTTCGGTTCCGATTTTATACACGGAATACATATATACAAATGTAATATTCCTAATGGTGCAACAAACTCATCCCGAATAATGCAACAAATAGCAACCAAAAAGCCAAAAATACATAAATAAATAAATAAAAAACAGAAACCAAATTCCTAATTCCAGATTCTAAGATCAACCAAATTCCTAGCTAATTATTCAGAACTTTACTTTCCCCCCTTAGGTTTTAATTTATACAAAACTACTACCTCCGTCCGTGTTTATCCTTCTACTTCCACTATTCCACACTCTTTAAAAATTGTACATATATTTCAATATGAATCTTTAAGATCTATGTAACATAAATCTTATTTGATAGATCCCAAGTTGCTATATTGTTCGAAATTTTCAAAATCATAAAATCCGTTATAAATTGAAAGATATAGACTATTTAACACGTGACACGAATGTCGAAAATGGACCAAGAAACACGGACGGAGGGAGGTTATATTGTTATATGTTATAATTTAATAATTTATAAATATGTGTAAAAGTATTTACTAAATATTACATACCTATGAATATTTTACGGTCGGGTCGTTTAATCCACGGTTCCAAAACAAAAATTTGAGAACCGAACTTTATCTTACTGATTTTTAATTTTTAAATCCGTGCAAGGACCATTAATCCAGGGATCGGGACCAAAGCGTACGGTTCGATTCCATTCGGTTTGATTTCGCAGTTTACCGAATTTATTGTGCCGCCGTTGTTGAGGTTAAACCAAACCATGGCACCTGACCTTCATCTTGAGGAACTCATGGAAGTACGTTTAGGGACTAATTCCGTAATAGACCGTAACCTCAGGGACCCAACATGCAATAAAAGCGTAGGCACCGACACATCCATTTTCTTCATGGTCAAGGTTTGTGCTGATGAGCTCATCCATTGACAATTCTTTTTTATTTTATTTTTATTTACTCGTCATTCCTAATCTATTATATGGGGTGGGGGAATAAGATTCGATCCCGATATGCAGTATGAGACATCGAAAAGCTCTACCGCATGAGCTAGCTCCCACTTGCAATTCACATGGCATCATATATAGCCATGATGTCGTTCCTTTTCAAAATGATAGTCTTAGAGCATCTCGAAGAGGCTCTCTACATGAGCTCTCTTGTCTATTGTAGACGATTAAGGCATGCGATTTTCGGATAAAAATATATGTCCTTTCATACATGATTTTTTTGAACTTCTTCGCACCAAATTAAAAACCTCGATTATAGTTCTTCAAAACATTGCGAAAATTCAATAAAATATGAACGGAAGAACTTCATTTTTAATCCAGAAATTCCACGTCTTTTAATAAGAGACTATCGAAATGCGACAGAGGGTGGGAAGAATATATTATTTTCTTCCATCTCCAGCCAAAAGGGGCACGTATGTACGTGTCCAAAAATCAGGAATCAAAATGACAGAAATACCCTTGTAGACACTTATAAATATACCATGGGGGTCGCTCCCTTCCTCATTAATTTGCCTCAAGGGTGCCCCCAAAATTAAACACAAAATGTCCTCAAGGGGTCCTCCTCCCTCAAGCCAAAAATCAATGAAAACCCCAAATACAACACAAGATGGCAATGTGCCTATTCAACAAGCGCCTGAAGTCTCTAATCAACAACTGGAAGAAGTCCGCAAAGCTCTCTCAGGTTCTCCTCTCACCACCAACACCTCCCATTATTCCTTCTTAATATTCATTCCAAATTATAAAAAAATGAAGGGACTCATCAAATTTCAGTAAATATATCGGTCGATTTTCCAAGATAATCGGGCGTGATCATGAGACTAAACAACTTTGTCTCAATCAATTTCATTTATGGTTATAATTTCTGCTACGGCATTTTTGGACTACAAGTTATCAAATCATTTGATGTATGTGAGAATAATGACTCTTTGATTTGACAATTTGTAATCCAAAAATACCGAGTATTCAAAAAATACCGTAACGGAAACTCACCCTCAATATTATTATGACTCTTCGACTCTTTGCACCATAACTTTAAACTCTTATGTGATGAGAAAATTATCTACGTTTAATTTTTTTTTTGGTAAATAATATAATACATTTTTATTTCTTTTAGTATTATTCTTTTGTATTTTTTTTTCCGAAGGTCTTGGAGTGGATCAGAAGGAGATATCAAAGTGATACCAACAATGGTGATGCTCCCAACATTGTGGAAGTGGAGTGATGAACAGAAGAAATACGTCAATCTTGAAAAACTCGAACACGAATCTCTACGGTTTGTGGTGGGAAGGACTAATTTGGCCCAACTCCATCGCTGGATTAAATTTAAATTTTTTTTTTACTTTTGTTCTTTTTGTCAATTTTATGTTAATTTTTTTTAAAAATTTTATACGTTGCCACGAGAGTATCTGAGAAGTAAAAGAATGCAAACCTAGATCGAATTTATTAGAAATGACAAAATTATCTAAATTTTTTTTTCTTCTGTTTTACTGTTGTCTATAATAACCTTTTAAGATTTTCATCAGCATTTTTTACTTTACACATTTCCGTCATCCTGATGAATAAATAATACAGAAAATTTGGTTCAAAAAAATAATGGATAAAAATTAAATTTAAATAAAAATGCCATTTCCAGCTTTTCATTCATAACTTTTTGGCTTTTTGGATTATGGTCATAATGTATTTTGAATTCAGCTGTTTGTGAGAACTCTGCAAAATGCATTTTGCAACACGAGTAATGTTTGAGAGATAAGTACTAAAATATATTTTGTAGGTCTTTTTGTTAATGAAAATTGAAAAATGAGAAGTCAAAAACTTCTCAACCCCTGTTTTTCACTTCTCCTCTCTAACTCTCAAAATTGAGAACTCATTATCCTAAAATGTGTTTTGCAATGAGGCTGTCAAACACCCATAAGTTACAAAAGGAAAAAATGAAAAAGCCTAAAAGTGAATTGCCAAACACTCCCTATCTATTTGCATAAGGTATATTTTTTACATGCGCAACCCAAATTGATTTGAAGAATATTTTGCCACACATTGTAAAGCAATTGTACGAGTTTTTTTTTTGTTCATCCAAGGACTTGCAAGAGCCCATAGAAGTTTTCCAAATTAACCGCGAATACTTGTATAATTGGAAAACAGGTTTGCTACATGCACTAACACTTGTACGTACAATTGCACAAATATTTGGCCTCGTTCTGAAACCTAGGCGCCAAGTTGTGTTCGCCTTGCATCTAGTGGTGCACAAGATTGATTACTTCACTCTCACTTTCTCTTTTATTTGGGTTACTGCATGTAAACCAGAGAGCTGCGGAGTTATGGCTAAATCTCCAATCGAACAGAGACAAATCAGATGCGATGCTGATTAACGATGTTCTGAGTCCTAAGGGTTTAAAAAAATCATACAACTTGGTGATAGAAATAGCGTGCAGTCGGTCGCCGGATGAGTTTTCGAGAGTACAAAGCGCCTACAAGGATCTCTTTAAGCACTCCATTGCGGAAGACATATATCCCCAAGCAACCTTGGAAGAAATAGAGGATGGCCAACGCTATAAAGACCAGATCTTTGATCGCAAGGTGAGTTTTCCCCACGTTTAATTATTTTTTCCTGTTTTCTGAATAAAAGCTAGGCCGAGCTGACCAACATTGCTCTATTATTCAGGACCGGAGTCAGAATTTCAGAATACACATTATTGAATGATTATACAGTAATTGATGTAGACACATACTGCTATAAATATTTCTACATGCAGCAAATGGAACTATGCGTGTTTCATTCTTTATTCAATGCCTAGTGGAAACTTGTGTGAGTCACGAAAGTAGAGAGTTGGGCAACATATAAATTTTTTTGTGTTTTACGTTCTTTGTGTCTGATTTGATTCTTCTTCGCTATCCCTTTGTGTTGACTTGTCCGATCTCAACAATTCTATTTTAACATGGTACTAATGCAAGTCCGTGCCTTTAATTTAGTATGGGGCAGAAGAAGACAAAAACAAACAGAAAGCTTGTCAAAACGGCAACAAAACTTTGAAAAATGCACCTAGTATTGCCCTTTGATTGTGATTTGGAGGTAGCTTACAAAAATGCACAAATATTTTACTTAGGAGGTAGCTTTAACTTATGCTTTTCATATTCAAATAACAGCTCTGTACGTCCTTAAATTTCATGCACGTTCAATTGCTTTAATGTAATTAATAAGTATATATTCTTGCAAACAAGTTTTAAGAGCACGTAAAATCAGTGGTGGAGTCGGAATATTATCCCGAGAGGGGCCGACTTAGGAATATTTTCATTCAAAAATATATTCATCACATCGTACGTTTACTATATATTCTATACCACTGAGTTCTTTTGTTTATGTTCTCGTTTTTTATCTATTGATCACACAGCTAGTGTTTGCACTAGTCAGTAACTGTCGAGGTCCGATGGTTGACGAGAACACTGCGAAATCGGAAGCCGAAATCCTCCGTAAGTGCTTTAAAAGGAGCAATCCAATGGAAGAAGAAGTGGTGGTGAGGATCTTATCAACAAGAAGCAAAGAACATCTTAAGTCACTCTTCAATCACTACAAAGCCAAATATTTACCTGGCAGCCGCAAGACCATTGATGAGGTACGTACCAAATAACATGAAATTATTATTACCATTATGTGCACAATAAGTCACTGGCCCTATCCAATGAACTTGACCAAGAGAAATCTTTCTTTGCTGGGCGAAAAAATAAAAATTAGTAAAAAAATTTGATCAAGAAAAACTAGGTTCTCAAGTATTGAGCTCCGAGCTTAATCACGATATAATGATGAAGTCTGGTGTCGGAATATTAACACTTGTTAAGTTATTCGATTGTCTCAAAAGTGTAAGATGTTAGGAAATGGGTCTAATATTAGTTTACGTCAAGCTATTCAACATACTCCCTCGTGTGGAGAAACAAGTATATATCCATAGAATTCTCAATTCACTCGCGTCTTCTTCCCTTCTCTGTTGTGTTTGTTCAGGATTTGGATGTTTCAGCTCCAGAAAGCTTAAAGCAGGCTGTGCAATGCCTATCTGCTCCTCGTACGTACTTCATCAAGGTCAGTCAATGAACCAGTATATATTAAAAGATTTTCGTTTGCGATCGGCGATACAGATACCTCAACAAGCCTTTTCCATTTCTAGCTAGTACTACTCGGAGCAATTAATTGTTGTTTGAGCATACTTTTGTACGTCAGGTTTTGGATGCAATAATGAAACCTGGTGCAACTGAGGACCCAACAGAGGGGTTTATTTGGGTGATGACAACCTGCGGAGCAGATGATGTTGCAAAGATTCCCGAAGAGTATCAAACCCTTTGTGGACGTTCTCTATTCGAAGATATTGACCGGATTGCTAAAGGAAATTTCAAGGATTTCTTGCTTGCCTTGCTTCGAAGAGGCTCAATCCAGTTGAAGAACCGGTAACCACTATTATTCGGGAGCGGGGGCCCTGTAGTGACTACAAGATGTTTTCGGCCGTTAAAAGTATTTTGGATGGTCTGGATTTTAAATAAACTGTTTGCACCGTCCAAAAATAAGAATGGATGGCCGAGATTCTCACTACAGGCCCCCCGGTTCCCTAATATTCGAGCATCAATAACCACCGAGGAGTACTGTTCTCTACTATTTATTTATTTATTTTCTTTCCTTTTTTTTTTTACCCCCTGTTTGAATTGCTCCTCGCTGAACCTTATGAAGTCTATATTCTTTATTTGGTGTTTATCTCTAGCTTTCAATAATGGAGGAATAAACATAATCAGTTCATTCTGATAAAGAAAAAAACCACAAAATCGATTGTGTTCACACAATGGGTGAGTTATATGTTTCGGTTTGATTTGGATTGGATTGGTTTTATCTCCAGGTGTAGGGGTTTTTTTTTTGGTTGAGATCCGTAGTAGGAGGTGTTTGAATTGGGAGTTCTTTTGTTTTGGTCCTTGGTGTTGTGGTTGGCGTCTTGCCTTCCTGATTTCTTGGGTCTTGGTTGGCGATTGTTGTTGTGTGTCTTGGTCTGTTTAATCTTTATTTTTCCTCTTCAAAGATCAATAAATTTCTTGAAATAAAGACGAATTCAATTATTTTGATAACTGAGGGTGTCAGGCCAGCTTTATGTGCAACTCGGCAAATTTTTTGGGACTGAATCCCACTGTCACTGCTGAGAAATCTGGTTAAAACCAGGGCAATGTCTCGTAGACCGGTCCCATATGAGTTGATAAATTCTAGGAGTTTTAAACTTGAGATTCAAAGAATGAGCAACTCTGTGTCATAACTCATGAGTATAGTATTCAATTACCATTCGTCATTGTAAATGCTAAGAAGATAAGCTTAAAACTTGTGGTCACGAAGGAAACAATACAAGCGCATAAAATTGTAATAAATCATTGGAGTCATAAGTATGCTACTTTTGACAGAAGTTGTTTTCTTTTTCTGAGGATTGCCTTACCTGACTCAAAGCATGGACTATGGCTCAGACCACAGACATTTGTTGAGGTCTTCGGTTCAAGTTTGATTAACTGAAAATACGAAAACCAAGCTCCATTAATTGAACCAATTGTGCAAATCTCCAACAATCTTCACCTTGTCGGTGAGAATTCACCTTCCGAACAAATCGTGCTGCCACCATTTTGCAATCCCCGCAATGGAAAACCATAACAAACAGGACAGGACTCTCCAAAAGCTCGGACCAATGAGAGCCAAAACCAGCGGAAGCAATAGACAAACCCTCTTCAATAACACAAAACAGAACAGAACTGCGGATATCTATGCTCTTAAAAATGGATACGGGAAACACAGGTTACTGGTACCATCCAAACAGAATAGCCATTCTGAAGTTTCTTATGTTGTATCAATGGCAAGGTTAATAGCAATGACTTCATGGACGTGGCCCTTGCTTTGTCAATTGAACCATGTAATTTTTTGTCTTACGATGTGTGGGATCGATGTATTTCATGTAATTAGATTAGTCGTTTGTCTGATTGGCTTTTTAGTATTTTAGACTTTTTGTGATTGATGTATGTGTGGAGAATGACCTGTCTCATGAAGCGTGAAAAACTAAAAAGCCAAAAACACTTGATGGAACGGGGCCTAATTATGATTTGCTGGTATGTTAAAATTCCATATGGCCCAAGTCCAACTTCTGAATGGCATGCTCTGTAGTCGGAGGAAAATGGTTTCTTGAAAGCCTGGAGCTATTAGCTATACTACACACCTCTAGATTCTGTAGAAAATGTTTGAATCAAGTCTTCATCACCCATTTCTTAACTTGCCAATTTACGATGCTTCATCGTACACGAATTTGTATACTGTCATCTTAAACTAACTGGTCCTCAAACAATTTTTGCGTCGTCAGAATTCGAAAAATCCAAGCAATCATATGTGCATTGTAAAATACACTGCTTATCGATGTACACAATTTGTGTCAGCTGCCAAAGTTATTTTTTTCTTATTACTTCAAGTGTTTCAAGTTTCTCAGATTTTCCTCAATCAACTACTCTTGTTTGTTTAGGCTCTGTGCAAAATGACCTTCTAATTGTTTGATTTTATTTCTGAGTCAGAAATAGTCAGAAGGTTCTTTTGATGCTTTGATTTAATAAAGTGCCTACCCATTCTCTGCTTTGTCCATATATTCTCGTCTCTTTTTTTGGCTCAGGCTCACTGTAGGTTCTCTTAGTTTTTCCCTCTTTGTTCATGTCAATTGATGTAAATAAAATTGTTTCTTTTGTTTTTGGTAGGTGAAAAAGAGATCCCATTACTCACTTCACACCCCTGGTGATTGCATGGTATCAACTTATGCACCTTCCACGGATAAGATTTATGTCAAAATGGATGCCATGCTTGTGTCTCTATTGTTCTCTCGAATTGTTCTTTACCCGCTATTTAGTCCTTCCAGTATGACCCACAATTTCCGTGGTCTTACTTTTCTACCCTCTAGAGATATATACATGAACGTATGGACGCATAAACCTAAACTTTAATTCCAGGCAATTATGTCCAACCTCTAAAAGATTGTACAAGCACCTATCATAGATAAGCTTTATGTCAAATGGATGCCATGCTTGTCTTTCGTTTTTCTTCGCAAACAATGATACGTTTTCCATTGTTCTCTGGAATTGTCCTTTACCCGCTACTTAGTCTTTCTGGTATGACCCACAATTGTTATGGTCTTACTTTTCTAACCTCCAAATATGTACACATGAACGTATTGACGTATAAACCTGAACTTTCCATGGATAAGTTTTACGTCAAATGGATGCCATACTCATGTCTCTTTTCATTTTTCTTCGCAGAGAGTGAGACGTTTTCAATTGTTCTTTACTTGCTACTTAGTCCTTCCTGTATGACCCACAATTGCCGTGGTCTTACTTTTCTACCCTCTAGATATGTATACATGAATGTCAATTTGCACCATAAACTTGAAAGTTTTAATTAACTACAAGCAATTACGTCCAACCCCTGAAAGATTTACAATTAAACACTCCATTTCTTCATATTCCCTTGAATTCGATAGTACCGTAGCAAAAGTGTTCACATTCCTTAGCTTGAAGTATCTGCAACGAATGGAGAGTCATTAGCAAGAAAGAAGTCTTGAGCTTTAATTCTGCTTGCTGCTTTTTTCTATGCTTAAAGATGGTAACATGGAGATGCCATTGTTAAAGATGGTGTTTATCTGTAGGATGCTCCCCAATTTTAGGGTAAATGTGTAAAGATGCTAGTAACTCAATTGTTTATGCCAAAACCTTGTTGAAGTTCCCTGACCAGGGATGACTATGGTCTTGGTTAAAAACAGGGCTGCGCATGGTTTGGATTCGTAGGAATCTAAGGACCGAACCTCAAGTCACGGTTTTTAAATACAATCCTTGTCCAGACCTAAAATCCTACGATCCGGCTCTGAACCAATCCTGAGTCACAATACTTCAGTTTCAATTTTATCCAAGGAATACATATAAATTTGCTATTCCTAATGGTGCAACAAATTCCTTCCGAATAGTGCAAAAAAAAAAAAAAAAAACCTATGTCTTTTAAAAACCTCGATTATAGTTATTTAAATCGGTGTAAAAATTCAATAAAAATATGAACGGAAGAACTTCATTTTTAATCCAAAAATTCTATGTCTTTTAATACTATAGACTATCGAAATGGGACAGAGGGTGGGAAGAATATATTATTTTCTTCGATCTCCAGCCAAAAGAGGTCTCCAAATCTAAATGACAGAAATACCCTTGCAAACACTTATAAATATACCATGGGGGTCGCTCCCTTCCTCATTAATTTGCCTCAAGAGTACCCCCAAACTAAACACAAAATGTCCTCAAAAGTACAGGAAAGGGGTCCTCCTCTTTCGAGCCAAAAATCAATGAAAACCCCAAATACAACACAAGATGGCCAAGTGCCTATTTATCAAGCGCCAGCGACTGATGTCTCTCTTCAACAACAGGAAGAGCTCCGCAATGCTATCTCAGGTTCATTATTCCTTCTTAATATTCATTCCAAATTGTAAAAAAAATTGAAGGGATGTCTCATCAAATTTGAGTAAATATATTGGTCGATTTTCCCCAAATAATCGGGGCGTGATCATGCGACTAAAGCAACTTTGTCTCAATCAAATTCATTTACGGTAAGTTTCTGCCGGTAGCGGATCCGCTGTCCCAAACTCCGTGTCCCGTGCATCAAAGCCGTTCATCCGAACAATTGAGGGCTTAGATTCCATATCACTCTAAACAAATCTGATTCAACTATGTTCACCTGCGAATCCAAGCCCTCCATTGCTCGATGGACAGCTCGGATGAACGGGACACGGAGTTTGAGACAACGGATCCGCTTCTGTTTCCGCCACGATATTTTTGAACTATAAGTTATCAAATCATTTGATATATGTGAGAAGAATGACTCTCTGATTTGACAACTTATAATTCAAATATACCAAAGATTCAAAAAATACCGTAGTGGAAAGTCACCCTTAATATTATTCTTTTGTCTTTTTTGGAAGGTCTTGGAGTGGAACAGAAGGAAATGGCAAAAGTGATACCAGTGATGATACCAACATGGGGGACGTGGATTGATGAAGATAAGAATTACTTCATGGAACACCTCAAACGCGAATATCTACGGTTTCTGGTAGGAATTAAGACTAATTTGGCCCGACTCCATCGTTGGATTAAGTTTTTTTTGTACTTTTGTTCGTTTTGTCAGTTTTGCGTTAAATTTTTTCAAAAATTCTATACGTTGCCACGAGAGTTATTTGAGAAGTAAAAGAATGTAAACCAAGCTCGAATTTATTAGAAATGACCAAATTATCCAAAAAAATAAAAAATTCCGTTTTGCTGTTGTCTTTAATAAACGTTTTTCAAGAATTTCATCAGTACTTTTTACTTTACACATTTCCATCATCCTGATGAATAAATAAGTGGTCAAAAAGCTCCTCAATTTCTCAAAATTGAAAACTCATTATCCTAAAATGTGTTTTGCAATGAGGCTATCAAATACCCATAAGTTGAAAAGGGGAAAACCATGGTTTTAAATACCAGCCGTTACATAGCGTATCGGCCGTTACGTAGCAATTTTTTACCTCTCCGATGCCGTTACACCCCGGTATACCGTGAGAGGGAAAAATAGCATGCTTATCGGCCGGTTCCCGTTACGTATCGGTCCGTACCCGAATCACAGACTAGTTCACGACCGTTTTGGCCAATACTCGACCGTTACGGGTTATTTAATCAATCTAAAATTATTTTTTTATCAAAAAATGGTTTTTTAAAATTCACAACCGCTACACCCGATTCCCGTTACGTAACGTTCGATACTACCGAAACCGTTGCACCAAACCGTTACCGTTGCATGTCGCAAAACCGGTATTTAAAACCTTGGGGAAAATAAAAAGCCAAAAAATGGGCTGCCAATTTAAACTTTGGTAACAAAACTTTAGTCTGTAAATATATATTGTTATTTGCTAGGTCTTCAGAATTAAGAGACAAAATTGTTTACATATAAACACACAGCTTATTATCCTAAAACGTGTTTTGCAATAAGGCTGTCAAATACCCATAAGTTGAAAAGGGGAAAATAAAAAGTGAAAAGTGGGCTGCCAATTTAAACTTTGGTAACACAAATTTTTTATTCTGTAAATATATATTGTTATTTCCTATATCTTAAGAATTAAGAGACGAATTTTTTTACATATACACAGTCGCCATTTAATTTATATGCGCGACCCAAATTGATTTGAAGAATAATATTTTTCCACACATGTATAACAATTTTCCGAGTTGTTTTTTCCATCCGAGGACTTGCAAGAGCCCATAGAAGTTTTCCAAATTAACTGCGAATACTTGTATAATTAAAATAATTTCTCTTTTTATTTGGGTTACTGTAAACCAGAGGGTTGTGGAGCTACGGCTAATGCCCTCATGGGACAAAGACAGCGAGAGAGACGCGCGCCTGATTAAAGATGCTCTGAGTGGTCCTAAGTATAATAAATCATACAATGTGGTGATAGAAATAGCGTGCACTCGGTCGCCGAAAGAGATTTCGGAAGTACAAAGCATCTACCAATCCCGCTATCAACGCTCCATTGAGGAAGACATATATCCCGAAGCAACCTTGGAAGAAATAGAGAATGACGCTCGCTATAAAGCCCCGATCTTTGATCGCATGGTGAGTTTTCCCCACGTTTAATTATTTTTATCCTGTTTTTTGAATAAAAGCTAGTCCGAGCAGACCAACATTGCTCTATTATTCAGGGCCGGAGTCAGAATTTCAGAATACACGTTGTTCAATGACTATACAACAGTAATTGATGTAAACACATACTACTATAACTATTTCCTACATGCAACAGATGGAAACTGTGCGTATTTCATTCTTTATTCAATACATAGTGG
Organism: Gaultheria prostrata; assembly: GCA_036023075.1. Classification (NCBI taxonomy): domain Eukaryota; kingdom Viridiplantae; phylum Streptophyta; class Magnoliopsida; order Ericales; family Ericaceae; genus Gaultheria; species Gaultheria prostrata. The sequence continues at coordinate 46,178 of JAXBDA010001086.1, read as the reverse complement.
AAACTGTGTGTATTTCATTCTTTTAACATTACACCTCGGCCTCCTAGTAAAACATCACTCAAAGAGCATGCACAGTGCCTAAAGCCACGTCCGAACATAAACTGTCTCAATTTCCACGTACTGTACGTACGAGACTCAGTTCTTGAATTCGATTTTCTTCTTGTGTTTTGATCTATATACTACTGAGTTCTTTTGTTTGTGTTTTGGTTTTTTATCTATTGATCACACAGCTAGTGTTTGCACTACTCAGTAGCAGTCGAGGTCCGAAGGTTGACGAGAACACTGCGAAATCGGAAGCCGAAATCCTCCGTAATTGCAGTAAAGTGAGCAATCCAATGGAAAAAGAAGCGGTGGTGAGGATCTTGTCAACAAGACACAAAGAACATCTTAAGTCACTCTTCAGTCACTACAAAGCCAAATATTTACCTGGCAGCCGCAAGACCATTGATGAGGTACCAAATAACATGAAATTTTTACCATTATGTGCAAAAACCCGGAAAAAAAATTGTTCACCCTCACCAAAAGACGGTGAACAAAACCCTCATCCTGATTAATTGAAATCGTATGGGGTTCATGGAATCAATATTCTTTTTAATAAGCATGACATATTGACATCACTTTGTGGTGGGATCCACACCTTTTTTTGTGGAGTGAGCTCCGTGCTTAATCACGCTATAATGATTAAATTTGGTGTCAAAATATTAACACTTGTTAAGTTATTCGATTGTCTCAAAAGTGTAAGATGTTAGGAAATGGGTCTAATATTAGTGTATATCAAGCTATTCGCCAATTCAACATACTCCGTTGAGTGAAGAAACAAGTATCCATAATTCGAGAAAATCATAGTTAACATGAATGAGAAAAGCAAAATGCAAATGGTGATACTTGAATCCAAGATCATTCCGAAAAAGCTTGACTTCACCTTCCTCATGAGCATCATCTGCAAAATGAGGAACCAGTTAGGGCCGTCCGGCTGGATTCAACCAGATGGCACTCCGATGTAAAAAAGTAGACACCAGGGGCAGAGGAAGGGTAAGTACAGATATGAATATGTGATCTAATTAAGGAGTAAAGACGGCGTGCCTCCTTATTGCCATTCAATAGTAGCCATTCAACAGTACTAATAGGCTTGTTTCCCATTTGATAAATGAGGAAATCATTCGCTAAAATCAACTCATATAGGTTGATTTTAGCAAATGGCAGTTGATTTTATGAATTTCTCATCTTATCAAATGGGAAACTAGGCCAAGTCGTTATTAGAATTCACTCGCGCTTCTTTTCAATCTTCTCTGTTCTGTTTGTTCAGGATTTGGATGTTTCAGCTCCAGAAAGCTTAAAGCAGGCTGTGCTGTGCCTATCTGCTCCTCGTACTTACTTCATCAGGGTCAGTTAATGAACCAGTATAATACCCTCAACAAGCCTTTTTCCATTTCTACTACTCAAAGCAATTGTTGTTTGAAGCATACTTCTATCATTTTTGTGTCAGATTTTGGATGCAGCAATGAAGCCTAATGCAACTGAGGACACAATAGAAGCGTTCATTCGGGTGATAGCAACCAAAGCAGATTTCAGAGAAATTACCGACGAGTATCAAACCGAATACGGACGTTCTCTAGAAAAAGATATTGACAGGATTGCTAAAGGAAATTTCAAGGATTTCTTGCTTGCCATGCTGAAGGAAAAGAAGGAAGAGAATCCGTTGAAGAAATAGTAACCATGCACTAATATTCTGGGATCAATAACCAATTACTGAGGATTACTGTTGTCTATTTATTTATTTTTCTTTCCTATTTGAATTGCTCCTTGCTGAACCTTATTACTCTTTATTTGGTGTTTATCTCTAGCTTTCAATAATAATAAACATAACAGTTCATTCCAATAACGAAAAAGACCACAAGATTGTGTTTCACACTTCACACAATGGGTGTGTTATTATCTCCAGGTGTAGGTTTTTTTTCTTCTTTTGGTTGACATCCGTAGTTTGGAGGTGTTTCGGTGTTTGGATTGGGAGTACTTTTTCTGGTTTGCTCCTTAGTGTTGTGGTTGATGTCTTGCCTTCCTAATTTCTCGGGTCTTGGTTGGCGATTGTTGTTGTGTTTTTGGTCTGTTTAATCTTTATATTTTTCCTCTTCAAAGATTAGTAAATTTCTGGGAATAAAGATGAATTCAACTGCCGATCAAAAAACAAAAGAGATGAATTCAACTATTTTGAATAAAGACAAAAATAAGATAAATATTCAGGTTTTTGGTTTCTTTTAGTCTTTAAAAAAAATTGAGTTTGGAAAATAATTTTGAACTTTTCCCATGCTTCTCGTCGCGAAGGAATCAATAATCTATAAAAAATTTGACGCAAAACTAACAATGACAAATTATTTCTGTTAAAGATAGAAAAATAAGCCGAGTAGCTTATTAAGCCAAACTAGGCCGAAATTACTAGTATCAACTATCAACGATCAAGATCCTAATGATTGTTTATGTGACGCTAAATGCAGGGGCAGAGCAACCCAAATTGCAGACAATTTCTTTTACACTGGCCTAATACAATTCGGAACCTATTGATACATGCACAATTTTATATCTTTACCAATAATGTAAAGTTTACATCTTAAAAATTATGAACAGTACTTCAAATAATAATAATAATAATAATGTTCCAACGCTTTTATTTGAAGACAAGGGAGATACATTGAGTTTTGTTTTTTTTTTAAAAAAATAGTCCACCACGAAATTTAAGTTATAATAATAAACATAATCTCCTACTTTACATCTTTACCGACAACAAACAACATTTAGTTACTAGTGAATTGCATCACTCCCTACTTTAAATCATGGCTCCGCTATTGTGCCGGAACATGCTAACCAACAATTCTTTATCAATTCTGTTTCTTATATTTTTAAGGGAGCTTTTACAATTGCACTCTCACCCACGTGAAATAGTTTGGGATATTTTGGGAAGACAGTACTTTCCCCGTGGCGCTTGCGCTCCCGCACACCCACACGCTCGCATACACGGCTAGGAACCAATGGAGCAACATAAAAAAAATCCTGCCAAAGTTTTCCGCCGATTTCCCTCCTCATATACCGCCTCTGTAACGCCTCGTAAATTCGGGAATGCTAATTATTATTACAATAAAAGGAAAATACAAATATAAGTCTGGCAAGGCGTCTTCTGCGCCGAATTACATTATTTAAGGGAGAGATCTATGGCGTCTTCTATCCCTCTGCCGGGTCACTCCCCAGGGCGGCAACTCCTGCTCCGTGACTCTGCTGGTAATAGAATTCCCCCGGTTCATCTTGGAATTCTGACATAATACGTCTGAGTCGCCAGGCAACATCATGGTCTTATGCCAGGTTACACAAGTGCAACACCGTGAGCGAGACGCCCAATAATGATTCTACCCCAATCCCAACTAGCAATTCTAGAACAATATATAAGGACTCAAAAGTAATAACATGAGTTTTATCCGAAATCAATTTCCATAAATAAATATAACAGTGCCGGTGTAAATATGTTTGTGCCAGTGTCAACATCAATCAGAGTACACGTGGTGGTAAACATGTGTCTCGTTCTCGTTTCCCGTTATCATCATAGGTATTCTTCCTCAAATTTCATCTTTTCGTTTATCTCAATCATCTCATTCATTCCCAACATTTCAATCATCTCCCATCACTCTGAAAGTTATTGGCATGTTTCCGTCCTCTTTCAATTGACAGTACCAACCTCTCCGTTCGAGATCCCGGCTATCTTATATCACTGAACCCAATCAGTCTGTTTATAAGGTCCGTTCATCTCGCGGCTCACACGTTACATAGTACCGGCCGTCTCGTCTTATTGATCCCCACAGCACGTTTCGAGGTCCGTTTGCTATGTGTTATGCATGCTTAGCCCTTACCACCAGATTCTCTCCGTGAATTGTGGTGCTCTCGCTGCATTCCCGTACGCATTCTCATTTCAAAAATCATTTCCGTTCTCATCTCATTTTCATTCTCATCTCGTTTTCTCGTGTCAACTATTCATCTCGAAAATCGTATCGTGTCTATGCACATGTCTCAAAAATCTCTTTTCGCAAAACCGTAACTTGTCGTAAATCGCGTTCTAAAAAATCAGTGTTTCCTCGTAAAACGTGTTTCTCCGTAAATCAATATTTACTCGTAAAACGTGTTTCTCAAAATATCGTATCTCTTTTGGCGACCTTCTCTCGACAATAGAATAACCAGGAAAGTCTCAGGCAGAAGGGGTTGGACTATCCAGTTAATATCACCCATCCTCATTCTAGACAGACTTTCAAGGGTGTTAGCCTTGGGTCATTCCACAGTCTCAAGTTAGTCATAAAATATTTTCCTCATTTCCCAAAAATATTTCACGGAGTCTTTTTCAGAAAATTCTCATTTACTGATAATTTCGCCTTTTAAAAAATGCAACCGTTCGCGTATTTTTCCCAAAATCAATCGGACATTATAACTGCGTAGATTTGAAATATCATTTTCCATTCAGGCATTATAATGACTAAGTAAGTTCGAAAAAGTATTTTTAGAATCACAACTCTTTTCTTTTTTGAAACCGTAAAACTACTAACTTTTATTTTAAAATCGGGCATCACTAAAAATTAATCTTGCACTAAAATAACTAGTAGAGACTTAGATAAAGATTATTACCGTATTCCGAGTTCAAACGGAAGAAGACAAAGCTATGGGTGGACGGGCGGAGTAACGGCGTCGGAAAGAAAGTAATCTTTCTTAGAAACGCCGGAGAGTATGCCGGAACTACTAGATTAAGATCTAGAGGCGGCTTTGGAGGGTGGAGAGTGGTGGTGGAGGTTGAGTTTCATTTTCATGAAGAACACTCAAAAACTTTGAAGAACTTGGAGACTTTCTACAAAACTACTTAGAAAAGCTTACTACAAACTATGAGAGTGAGAGAGGATTTTGGTGTGAAGATTCAAGTGAAGTGTGCCTTCTATTTATAGGCAATGGGGTGAGCTCCCTCCCCCTCATGTTGGCCGGGCCCCCTCTCTCCCTCCCCTTCTTGGAAATTGCTCCACATAATGGCAAGAATCTCATCATGAGATGAATCTATGACGCGTACTTATGAGGGAATTTTCTCATAGGTTTAATAGGCTTAAGGCTATTGTTCTTATAGCTTTGGGTTCAATGAATCAAGGGAAGATTCATCTAGTCACCTTTCACAGTGTAAAAATACGCGACTAACTACATTTCCGGTACTAATTTGCACTGCAATTGAACATAAGGCTATTAGGGCTAAGGTGTGATCTTATGACGCGTCATAATGAGAGAATATATTCTCCCTAGGTTAATAATAGCTAGTCTAATAATACAAGAGTGACTACGGGTTTTTCCGGTGTAATCTCTATGCGATTGGCTAGTTCCCGACTAATTTTGTACTGCAAAGGGACATGAGGCTATTAAAGCTACAAGACTATCATATCCGTAGGCGCGTCATCAAATCTATATGCGCGTCATACTATGCCAATAATGCTAGGGAAATAATGTGACTACGTAACCGTTCTATGCAGTTTTTACGCAACTAGCTACATTACCGGAGTAAATTGCACTGTGAAGTGATAAAGGCTATGAGGCTACTAAATCTATAGGTGCGTCATTAAATCCCTAGGTGCGTCATGCTACATATTAGGCGTGTCATGCTATTAATAGCTGCGTCATTAATAGTGCAAGGAGAATTCACCTAGTCAAGTTTCGTAGTGTAAGTTACACGCGACTACGTAACCTTACGGAGCAAAATGTACTGGCAATTGGTGGGAAGTTAATAGCTAGTAAATCTAGGCACGTCAGTGAGTAGATTGTGTCTCCGTGAGAGAGACAACACAATAAATGGATAGATATGCCATAATTGGAAAGTCAAAATTGGGTGATTTGGTCAAAATTTGGATTGTCCAATTGTACTCTCTCTCTCTCTCTCTCTCTCTCTCCCTCTCTCTTTATATATATATATATCGTATTATCCTTGGCATGCGTACGAATTCACGCGGACGAATATATACTAATTAAAATAAATCGATCGACGATTAAATAATTTTTCAAGAAAATTATTATTATTAAAATATAATTCGAATTTTTATTTACGAAAATTCGGGTTATTACAGCCTCTCTCTCTCTCTCTCTCTCTCGTGTGTGTGTATATGTGCGGGCGTGGATGCACAATCGAGCCATAATTTCTCTCTTGAGACTCCGTTTACTGCATTCTTGTAACCGTCTCTCTCTCTCTCTCTCTCTCTCTCTCTCTCTCTCTCTCTCTCTCTCTCTCTCAGGCTCGTCTGATGGTATTCATGTCTTCCCTTGAATTATGAAATTTTTATCAAAAAATCGAGAGGCTGAGGAGTCGATTGAGATCTTGCGAGTAGCAGTGCTAAAAGAGTTTTTCATACTCTATGAAGCTCTCTCTATGCTTTTCTTCTTCGATTATATATACTGATTTCATCTTTTTTCTTCGTGATAATGAAATTTTCTTTTACCGATCAAAAAATATTCGCATTCGTTGCTTGAAGTTTGTACAAAGAATAGAAAGTCATTTTACTTGTGTTGTAGCTAGAAAGAAGTCTTCAGCTTTAATTATACTCGCTGCTTTTTTCTATGCTTTGACAGGCTGTTTTTGGGTCAGATTCGGCCTATTATGAAGCAACATGGAGATGCCATTGTAAAGATGGTGTTTATCTTTAGGATGCCCTCCAATTTTAGGGAAATTGTGTAAAGAAGCTAATAACTTTTAAAAGCATGGGACGTTACAATTAATAACCAAAAGAATGTAAATTTAAGTTATATTTTTTAGCAAATTGTCTTTTATTTTCGTTTTTGGCTTTTTGGATTGTTGTATTGTGAGAGAATGATCTGTTTCACACTTCGATTGGACTCTCATCACTGGTATAATTCTTTAGGACACCCTTTTGCCAAGTAAAAGTTTGTGCGTAATAGTAGTCGTGAAAAAGGGTTTTGCTTTACTGTGAGATTACACTCGCTATATGGTTGCGGTTGATAAAATCAGTTCCAAATTATTTAAAAATATGTAACAAATAATAAAAGGAACCAATTAGCAAAGGAAAAATGGAAAAGTAAAAGATGAGAAAGGACAGGTCCTCTAATTTCAAAAATCAACATTAATACTCTAGGCCAGGGACGAAATTATTCTTTCTTTTTTGTTTTGTGTAAAATTATTTTTACTTTCTTAATTTGTCTGTTTTAGGTTATTTTCACCCAAAGAAGTGGTAAAGTTTCTAGTTATAAATTTTATTTTCGAATCTGTAAATTGCATGACAGTAAAAAAAAAGACAAGGGGCGTTGCAAAATGCACATTAAATGCTTACAATCAACATATTCTTTGTGGGCCGTTTGACGTTTTGCCATTTTGAAGGATCAGTGAGGCTCTTTCGGCCTATGTCAGTTGGGATGACTCCCACATCGGGACATTTGGGTTAGCTTGTGTGTGTCTATAAATTGTCCACTTCACCTCTCTAGTCAACAATTGCCTCTAGGTGAGTGCATGAGTGAAATTACTTTCTTGCTCTCATTTAAAAAAATTAATTCTTGCAAATGAGACTGTTATAAAATTGAAGCAATATATAAGACACCAGATATTGAACAGATATTTACTTCAGAACTATCAAAGAAAATTGGTCTTCGGAGCCAGCTAAATATTACTGCATTGATAATATTTTTTTTTTATAATAGTTCTTTCCTCACTTTTTTATTTTTTATTTTTCAAATGAGAACCTAGAGGCCTAGGTTTCAGGGGCCAATTCCGTAATTTACCATAGCCTCAGCGACCCAATGGTGCAAGAAAAGCATAGGCACCGGCATATCCATTTTCTCCATTGCCAAGGTTTGTGATGATGAGCTCATCCATTGGCCATTCACATGACATCATAGCCATGATGTCATAACATAGGGCTCATTTAAGCATGTAATCCTTCCGTGGGGCCTGCTATCCGGGGGATCACAGGCTCTGTTAACCTCCATCCGCGTCGTTCATTTCGTTCATCAACAGCTCGGATGGCATAAAAACAGAAAGTTCAAATGCACTTTGGAGAGGTGAGATCTGAGCTGTTGATGCTCGAGACGGACGGCAGAATGGGTCGGCATGTAATTCTTCCGTCCCTTGGGATCGGCAAAGCCCCTAATTCCATAAAATAATAATTCCTTGTGGAAAGACATTTGATTTTCAGATTAAAAAAATAAAAGTATTTATGTATACGATTTTTTGAGTTTCTTCATACTAAATTAAAGATCTTAAATGGTTTTGGCGTGAAAAAATTTAAAAAATTATAAATGGAAGAACTTTATTTTTTGATTCAAGAAATTGTAGGTCTTTTTGTAGAAGACTATCAAAATGGGACGAAGGAGTATTATTTTCTCCGGCCAAAAGGGGTGTCCAAAAACCAGGAATCTAAATGACAGAAATAACCTTGCAGACACTTATAAATATACCGTGGCCGGGGTCTCTCCCTTCCTCCATTGCCTTACCTCAAGAGTCCTCTCAAACACAAAATGACGACAACAGAAAAAGCTACCTTAAATTTAAGAGCAAACAAAATGGAGGAAAAGGCTCTCTCAAGCTCAAAATCACTCAAAAACCCCAGTGCTGTGTTTATTAATGTGGGTGGAGGCTTGAATCAACAACAGAAAGACGAAGAAGATGTTAATCCCGTCGATGCTTTCTCAATCTCAGGTTCTCCTTTCACCCTCAACCGGATCCGGGGGACGTACTACGCAGTTGTGTGCTGTGCAGCATGCTGTGTAATCTTGACCGTCCGTCTCGGAAATCAGAGGTCCGGATTTTTTGAAATTGTTCGCGCAAACAGTTTCAAAAAATCCGGAACATTGATAACACATTTGAACGGTCAAGATTGTACAGCACGCTGCACAATACATAGGTGCACAGTATGCGAGGCGCTCCCAACGAAAGATGCCAAGAATTTAAAAAAATACCGTAGCGGAAACTGACCCTTTCTAGTTCTGTTCTTTATCTTTCTTTCTTTTTTGTCACGAATGAGACATTAATTTTCTCTTTATGCCATAACTTTAAATTCCTAGGTGATGAGAAAATTATCTACATTTTTTTGGTTAATAATATATACATTTTTGTTTTTTTTTTTTTTTTTTTCAAGGTCTTGGAGTGGATGAGCAGAAAATGGGATCAGCGATAACAACAATGGTGAAGTGGAATGATGAAGAGAAGAAAAACTTCAGGGAGCGTACCCCATTTGCCCACCAAAAACATTTGAAACAACTCAAACATGAATTTCTACGGTTTATGGTAGGAAATAATAATTTGGCCTAACTTCATCGGATTATTATTTTTTTTTTATCTTTACTTAATTTTCGTGGTTTTTGTCAATTTTGCATTAAATATTTTTGGAATTTTTACACGTTGTGACGAGAGTTATCTGAGAAGTAAAAGAATGAAAACCACGCTCGAAATTTATTAGAAATGACAAAACTATCCATTCTTTTACTCTGCTTTACTGTTGTCTTTAATAAACTTTTTAAGATTTTCATCAGTATTTTTTAATTTACACATTTCCATCATCCTGATGTAAATAATACAAAAAAAAATTGATTAAAGAAAAAAATGGAGAAAAATTAAATGTAAAAAAAAAAAAAAAATCGAATCACCCATGACTATCTATTTGCATAATATTAATTTTTTTTATTGTTATGGTTTTGTTAGGACGGAAGATGATGCTATCTAGCAAATGAGGGAAGCCGTATTTGTACTCAAAAGGCCCAAACAATATGTATTTAAAACTTTGGCAACAAAAAAATTTTATTCTGTAAATATATACTTTAATTTGCTATGTCTTAAGAATTAAGAGACGAAATTGTTTACATATACGCAGTCACCATTTAATTTTATATGCGCGACCCAAATTGATTAGAATTTGAAGAATATTTTTCCGATTTACGTTTTGTTTCACAATTTCTCTTTTATTTGGGTTACTGTAACCAGAGACTTGTGGAGATATGGACAATGGACCCGCGGGAAAGAGACGCGCGCCTGATTAAAGATGCTCTGAGTCATAAGCATCAAAAATACAACGTGGTGATAGAAATAGCGTGCACTCGGACGTCGAAAAAGTTTTTGGATGTTCGAACAGCCTACCATTCCCTCTTTGACTGCTCCATTGAGGAAGACATATATCCCGAACCCGAAGCACCCTTGATACAAAAAGAGGCGGACCGTGACTACCAAGCCAAGAGCTTTGATCGCAAGGTGAGTTTTCTCTGCGTTTATTGTTTCCTGTTTTCAGAATAGCTAGGCCGAGCAGATCACGATAACACGAAAAACGAACACAAGTCGGGTTGGAGTAAAGAGAATTTTGACACAAACACAAAATGACAAGACACGAATATATAACACTACACGACGCCCACCCCTAGTACTAATGCATGCCGGTGCCCTTTAATTTAGTATGGAAAAACAAACAGAAAGCTGGTCAAAACGGCAACAAAATTTTAAAAAATGTAATTAATAAGCATTCTTGCAAAAACGTTTTTAAGAGCACGTAGAATCAGTGGTAGAATCAGAATATTAGCCCGAGGGGATCGACTTAAGAATATTTTCATTCAAAAATGTATTCATCATGTTGTGTATTTTTTGTAATACATTATTATATTCTATATGCCATTATTTTGTTTTTTGGTAGAAAATTGTAACGCTCATGTGCGGTCATTTTGTACATATGAGAATCAAATTGAGAAAAATTTATACGGCAATGTAAAATAACTTTATTTTTTGGCCATATCAAATCAAAATTATTTAAATTTTTTAGATTTGTATTCTAATATTAGTAAAAATTTACTAAATTTGGGGGTGGCCATGCCCCTGTTCCCCTATACACCCGCATCCGCGTAAAACATCACCTACGCCAAATATTGCTTTTGCCGGCGGTAATAAAACTGTTGTTAAAGGGCACTATTACCGGCGGTAATTACAGCCCGCTAGGAAAATGACTTTTTCCGGTGATTTTTTTACCAACGATAATAAAACCATTGTTTAAGGGTACTATCACTGGCAGTTTATTACCGCCGGGAAAATGACTATTACCGGCGGTAATCCCAAAAACCGCCGGTACAACAGTAAATTTTAATATGAATATGTTTTTTTAAATGTAACCGAAAAGTTTGGGTGGTTGCGTGGCTGGTTCGAAACTTGGGACATTTTTTTTCCAAAAAGAAAAACTTTTACCGGCGGTAGGTAAAAGTATGGAATTATTACTGGCCGTAAATTTCCGCCATTTATGTATTCCCAACTGCCGTACGGACGGCCGTATGATTTTCACGTAATTACCGCTGGTGATAGTATTGACGGCGGTTTTGGGACTTTTAACAGCGGTTTTCTAATGCCGCTAATGCTAAAATTTGGAAGTGTAGAAAAGCATAACAGTGCCTAAAGCCATGTCCGAACATCGGAACATAACTGTCTCAATTCCATGTACGTACGACTCAGTTCTTGAATTTGTTTTTCTTCTTGTGTTTTGGACTATATACCACTGAGTTCCTTTCTTTGTGTTCTGGTTTTTTATCTATTGATCACACAGCTATTGGTAGCACTAGTCAGTACCTATCGCTACGAAGGTCCGGTGGTTCACGAGGACACTGCAAAATCGGAGGCCGAAACCCTCCGTACCGCTATTAAAAATCTTCCGATGGTTCACCACCGCACTTCGAAATCGGAGGCCGAAACCCACAATGCCATTGAAATCAGGAATCTAGTGGATGAAGAGGAGGTAGTGAGGATCTTGTCAACAAGAAGCAAAGACCATCTTAAGTCACTCTTCAAACACTACGAAGACAATCCTCAATTCGGCAAGACCGTTGATGAGGTACCAAATAACATGAAAATTAGCACCATTGACCATTAATTATGTCCAAAAACCCTGCTTTTACAATATCCAGATCGCATAATTTCCCAAAAGATTTATGAGAAATCCCATAAAATTAAATGGGATTTCCCATAAAATCTTTTGGGAAGAAGTGCCCAAAAACACTGGCCCTATCCAAAAATACTCTTGACCAAGAAAATTTTTGTTCTAAAGTTTTGAGCTCTGTGCAGTGCTTAATTACGCAGTAATGATGAAGTTTGGTGTCAAAATATTCGATTGTATCAAAAGTGTAAGATATTAGGAAATGGGTCTAATATATATTAATGTATATCAAGCTTTTCAACATACTCCCTCACGTGGAGAAACTAGTATTCATAAACAGAGAAAATCATAATATGAATAAGAAAAGCAAAACGGAAATGGATATAATTGAATCCAAGATCATTCCCAACCTTAGCTCCGATAGCATGTTTCATATCTAATGATGACAAAAACTTAAAATTATTCGAATATGAGTCCAACAATGTATATATGTAGCTGTGGGGTGGTGATTCGTCGGATTGAACCCGATCAAGTTTGACTTCACCTTACTCAGCATCATCCGCAAAATGAGAAACCAGTTAGTGCGGTCAGGCTGGGTTCAATCAGAGGGCACTCCGATGCCAAAATTAGACACCGGGGGGGAGAGGAAGGGTCAAGTACAGATGTGAGATCTAAGAAACGGCGTACCTCCTTATTGCCATTCAATAGAAGCCATTTAACAGTACTTAGTCGTTATAATGTTCGAATTCACTAGCACCTTCTCTGTTCTGTGTATTCAGGATGTTGTTGATCCAGCAAGCTTAAAACAGACTGTGCAATGCCTATCTGATCCTTATACTTACTTCAAAAAGGTCAGTCAATAAACCAGTATATTACAAGATTTTTCGTTTGCGATGCAGATACCCTCAACAAGCCTTTTTGCCATTTCTACTACACAGAGCAATTGTTGTTTGAAGCATACTTGTATCATTTTTATGGCAGGTTTTGGATGCAGCAATGGATCCTTCTGCAAATGATGACGCGAAAGAGGGGTTAATTAGGATGATAACAACCAGAGCAGATGTTGATATTATCGGAAAGATTTTCAACGAGTATCGAAACCAGTATGGAGAATCTCTAGCCCAAAGGATTGGAAAGATTGCTAAAGGAAATTTCAAGGATTTCTTGGTTACCTTGCTTGAAGGACCAATGCAGTTGAAGAAATAGTAAACTAATATTCTGGCATCAATAACCAACGAGGAGTATTGTTTTCTAGTGTTTTTTTTTTTTTTTTTCCTTTTTTTCCTATTTGAATTGCTCCTTGTTGAACCTAAATATTCTTTATTTGGTGTTTATATCTAGCTTTCCATAATAATAAACATAACGGTTCATTCCGATAAAGAAAAAAAAAACAGTTGTGCTCACACGATGGGTGTGCTATATGTTTCGGTTTGGTTTGGTTTGGTTTTATCTCTAGGTGTAGGTGTTTATTTTTTTTGTTGTTCGTGTTGTAGTAGGCATCTTGCCTTCCTGATTTCTCGGGTCTTGGTTGGCGATTGCTATTGTGTTCCTGGTCCGTTTGATGTTTATTCTTCCTCTTCAAAGATTAACAAATTTCTTGAAATCAAGACGAATTCAATTATCTTTTATAAATGTAAAGATATATGAATCAAAGAAATTAGGGGCATAATTGGCCATTCCACCAATTTTAGGATGAGTATATAAATATTCAAACCCACTAGGATGATGATCTAAATAAGTTTCTCATACATGATAGTCATTTAAATTTCTCAAAAACGAACAAAAATAAGCTAAAAATACAGTTTTTTTGGACTTATTTTAGTCTTTATTTAAAAAAAAATTGGAGTTTGGATAATAACTTTGACCTTTTTCGATTCATCTCATCAAGACGAATTAATAGTAGTATATAAAATTTTGATGCAAAACTAATAATGGCAATTTGTTTTCGAATAACGTCAGAGAAAAACCCAAGTGGCTTATTAAGGCAAACTAAAACTAGGACTAAATTACTAGTATCAACTATCAAGATCCTAATAAACACTCCATGAACAATAACAAAAAAGAAATCCACTGCAAAATTTAGTTACGATAAGATACGTAGTATGACATAACCTCCTTATTTCCCACATTTAGTTACAAGTAGACTTCTAGTGAACTGCATCACTCCCGATTTCAAATCATGGCTCCGCTATTATGCAGGAACGTGATAATCAATAACTCCTTATCAACTCAAGTTCATATATTTGAAGGGAGATTTAGGCTGTGTTTGGATGGGCTTTGAAAAGAAAATTTTGAGAAGATTTTTTGAGATAGTGTTTCGTTGAGTTTTGAAAATGAGAATAATTAGGAAATGAGTGGAGAGAGATAGAGAGAGAAATGAGAATAATGAGTAGAGAGAAGTATATGTAATAATTGGAAAAATAAAGAATCTTTTTGAAAACAATTTTTGAAAGAGGAATGCTACTGTACAATACACACCCCTACATATGAGATTTTGTGACTCAAAATATGAGATTTTGTGACTCAAAATATGAGATTTTGTGGCTCAAATATGAGATTATTCCATATGAGATTTTGTGACTCAAAATATGAGATTTTATGGCTCAAATATGAGATTGCGTACGGTATGCACGATCTCATATAGAGGGCCACAAAATCTCATATGACATTTTGTCCTGTAGTGGGAATGTGATACATATCGCGTATATATATATATTGATGTGACATGTCTCATATAACGTGCCACTAAATCTCATATTTGATCCATATGAGATTTTGTGGCACAAATATGAGATTTTGTGACTTATATGAGATTTTGTAACTGGCCATATGAGGGTGCATAAGGTGCCCACAAAATCTCTATTTTACCATATGAGATTTGTGGACTTAAATATGAGATTTTGTGTATTTATATGAGATTTTCTGACTATCCGTATGAGGGTGCATACTGTACGTCATTTCATACCTTTAGCCACAAAATCTCATATTTGAGTCACAAAATCTCATATTTTGAGTCACAAAATTTCATATGGAATAATTTGTAAGGGGTGTGTATTGTAGCATGACTCTTTTTGAAAATGGGTAAAAAAGCCAACTGATTACAATTGCACTTTCGCTCACGTTCCCTCTCACTCACGCACCCTCACGAATTCGGGGTGAATGTTGTGCGGTAAGTGTTGTGTGCCGTGTTGTGCAGTAAAATTACGTTGTTTTGCTCATTTTCTTGGTACACCTCCAAAACTTGAGAGCTAAATTTTGAATTCAATTTTAGGGGATTTAGGCTCTTTGGAGTAGGATATATTGGGTTTAGGTATTTGGATTTAGGCAATTCGGGTATAAACATTTTGGGTTTAGGCACTTTGTAATGAGTTTTTCTTCCTTCAAACAAGGCCATTGAAAGTTTCAGAGATGTACCAAAAAATCAAGTAAAATGATGTGATTTTACCGTACAATACCCACCGCAGAACGCCCTGCGCTCTCACCAACGAAGTACATAAAAAAAAAATTCCCGCCAAAATTTTCCACCGATATCCCCGCCAGGAAAAGATTTCACCTTCCTCAGCATCATCTGCAAAATGAGGAACCACTTAGCGCTGTCCGGCTAGGATCAATCAGAGGGCACTCCGATGCTAAAATTCGACAACAGGGGAGAGGAAGGGTAATTTACAGATGTGAGATCTAAAAACGGCATACCTCCTTATTACCATTCAACAATACTAAGGTCGTTATTGGAATTCACTAGCATCTTCTTTTCTTCTCTGTTCTGTTTATTCAGGATGTTTACTTACTTCAGCAAGGTCAGTCAATGAACCAGTATATTACAAGATTTTCGTTCGCGATACAGACACCCTCAACAAGCCTTTTCCATTTCTACTACTCAGAGCAATTGTTGTTTGAAGCATACTCTATCATTTTTGTGTCAGGTTTTGGATGCAGCAATGAAGCCTAATGCAAATGAGAATGCAAAAGAGAGGTTAATTAGGGTGATAGCAACCAGAGCAGATGTTGATATCAGAGACATTACCGACGAGTATCGAAATGAATATGGAGGTTCTCTAGCCCAAAAGATTGAACAGATTGCTAAAGGAAACTTCAAGGATTTCTTGCTTACCTTGCTTGCAAGAGGAGGTCAATTCAGTTGAAGAAGTAGAAACCACTAAATATTTTGGCATCAATAACCAAAGAGGAGTACTGTTCTCTATTATTTATTTATTTATTTTCTTTCCCCTTTTTTTTCCCTATTTGAATTGCCCCTTGCTGAACCTTATTATTCTTTATTTGGTGTTTATATCTATCTTTCAATAGTAAAGGAAAAAAACAACAAAGATTGTGTTTACACAATGAGTGTGCTATATGTTTTGGTTGTGTTTGGTTTGGTTTTATCTCCAGGGGCTTTGTTTTTGTTGGGATCCGTAGTTGGGAGGTGTTTGGGTAATCAACTCCCCATCCCAATTGTTTTTTCGACAATCAAAGATTTAGATATATTTATTAGAATGCTACACGGTGTAGGGAAGATGGGGCGCTACATGGAACCCGGTTCCTCTTTACGGACAATAAACAACATTTTAATTACAGGTAGACTTCTATTGAACTGCGTCACTCCCAACTGCAAATCCTGGCTCTGTCACTACAAGTAGACTTCTATTGAATTGCGTCACTCCCAACTTCAAATCCTGGCTCTGTCACTAGACAGGAACACATCTAGGACACTTACCAAATGATGCTTCGCCAATGGCGCTCCCGCACATGCCTAGGCAAGGCCGGCCCAACCCCAAGAGGCTTGAGTTTTGGGCATCCAAAAAATCCTAAAAAAATAGGGGAATCCCCTAATTTTTACCATTAGGTCTAGTTGCGGTCTTTATAGCCAATAGAAAAAATTAAAAAAGGCCCAATCTGATTTTAAAAAAAAAAACCTTAAAAAAGTCCATACGGCCTAAATTTTTAAAATAAAACACACAACAAATCACAACAAATTAACTTTTACAACTAATCCATTGGACCTAAAGGCCCTATATAAGACCCATCATAAAACAACAATGCCGAATTTAGGAGGACTTATTAGTTCTTGAGATGATATGTATTTGGAGACTTTATATTTTGTATTCTTATAAAAATGATTAGTAGAACTTTGTACTGTTTTGACTTTGACTTTCTGGTTTTGTGATTTTTTACTATAAAAATTAATAAAGTGTTTATATTTAAGGGCGCAATTTTTAGATTCAGTCCGGCGGGCCGCGTATGAAAAGCGTACGCAACCCATCTTAACCGTCCGTGTATGAAATCAATGGTCCGAATTCTAAATAAACTATTCGCAAACGAATAGTTTATTTACAATCCGGAAACTATTTGCGCAAATAGTTTATTTAAAACTCGGACCATTGATTTCATGCACAGATGGTTGAGATGCACCGCCCGTGCATATTGCGTACACACGGCTGCGTACACATCATTTTTTTCGTTTTAGATTAGGCCATGAAAAAAAAAAAAAAAAAACCCTTCAAAGTCACCGATTTCAGGCAATGAAAAGATTTCCCTCTCTCTCTCATGTGCTAGCGCGGGCGTGGGCACACAATCGAGCCATAATTCTCTGTTTGAGACTCTGTGTTCTGCATTCTGGTAACTCTCTCTTTTTAAAAATACTGGTTATACTCAAGATTTATAAAGATCCTCATTTGTCAATTTCATCTTCTGTCGTAACAACAGTTTTGCTTATTTATTACAAGGATTAGGTTCGTATAACTGTACCCATGTCTTCCCTTCTATTCTGAAATTGTCATTTCTTGCCTCATTTCTTGGTTATCAGTTCAAATCAATTGGGATTTCTTATTCATTGTGTTCATACGGCTGAAGTACTGTTTTTCCATTTTGTTTCGTAGTAGATATATCATGTATGGATGGAGCAACATGAGTTTGTTAGGTTAGGGTTAGGCCCAATTTGTAACACCCATTTGTCGTAGATTTATGAACGGCGGAGATAATTTTATGTACTATTGTAAAACGCAGTTCGATAAGGATTAGGCTCATTTCAAACGTACTCAAATGGTTCGTGCAACAATCACTGAGTGTATATCCGCCATCACAGTTACAGCCCCTTTGGATTGAGGGATTTGATAAGGAAAAAAAAAGAGAGAGAGAGAGAGAATTAGAGTTTCTTGTGAAATCACTCTCTTGGATTGAGTAGTGTGGTGAAAAATGGAGAGAAGTACAAAAATGAAACGTTTTCATACTTTCCCCCCCTCTCTCTCTCTCTCTCTCTACATGTTTTCGCTTGTCCGTGTGCAAAATCAAGCCAAACTTCTATTATTGAGATTTAGTTCGAGTGAAATTGCATTCGGTAACTCTCTCTCTCTAAATTACAATATTAGTAAGGCTCAGATTTAGTTGGTAGTGCTGAGACGTTGTCTTGTGTAAGATACGAGGATTCAGGTCAAGATTTGATGATTTTGTCTTCACCGCTGTAACACCTGTTTTGTTTTTATTGTAACGATTTGGCTCATCTGATTATACTCACGTTTTCCCTCCTATTCTAAAAGGGCCTCTCTTTTTTTCTCTTGTTCATTTTTTGCTTATTTAGTTCTAATGATTCGGTTGGGATTTCTAATCCTTGTTATTTGTTTCAATATCTAGCTCCCTTAGCTCCAAACCCGTTACTTTTATTGATGTTTGGTTCAGTATAACACATAATAGCTCCAAACCCATTTTTTTGATGCACAGAAAATCCATGAAAAGAGGAAGAAAACCTAGGGGTTTCCACAACCATAAAATTGGCAAAGATGCGGATAAATTCAGTAAACATCAACATCAGAACCCGGGTCATTCTATTACCGACCTCCCAAGCCCTCTTGCCTTTAACATTCTGCTAAGAGTACCTACGAAGGGACTGCTCATCTGCAGATGTGTATGTAAAACTTGGCGAAGTCTAATCTCTGATCATGAATTTGCGAAGGAGCATATTTTGCAGGCTGAGTCGTTGCCTCTTATCCGAACTTTGTCCCCTACCCACATATCAAGAAACCTTTACTTGGTTGAGCCACCGGAACACAGGTCTGGTTGTGATCTACATGAATACTGCGGTCGTTATGGAGATGCACAATACATGTCTGAGCGACATTGTCACATGAAGCTTGAAACCAAGTTAAAGATCCCGCTGCGGAATGCAGAATTGGCAATGAACATTGAAGGTGATGCAAATGTGAGTAGTAACCCTAAAGGTGGGACTAAACGACAGCGGTGCATCAAGTTGAGGCCCAAAGATCACAAGCTCAATTTGGTGAATTCTTGCAACGGGTTCCTTTGTTTGTCTGAGCCATCGCAGAATGATCCTGTTGTCGTGTGTAACCCAATCTCTTGCGAATTTATAAACATCCCGATTCTTACACAAGCTGCCGGCAAGAGTTCTTGTAAAAGGTTTAGTGACTGTGGTCTGGGATTCAATCCAAAGACAAACGACTATAAGGTGATCAGGATATTTGATCAGCGGGAAAGGTTTGGGTTCGTGATCCCATTACAGGCAAAGAAGATTATAGTAGAAGGGTGGCTGAGATACATACATTGGGAATAGGATCATGGAAAAGGATTGGATGTGCACCTTCATCAAAGTATGGGTATAAGCTAAGATCCCCGTCATATCTGAATGGCGCCCTTCACTGGCTTCTTATCAACTACAATAATGATGAGCAAATAGCTGAAAGAAACTATATAGTTTCGTTCAATTTTGACTAGTAGATATTCATACCCGTTCCGCCACCGCCACGCAATGACGCCATCGTTTGCTTGCATGGGATGGAGGAAATATCATTGGGGGGATTAAGAGACTGGCTTTGCATATGCGACCATGATGAATGCCGTTGTGGAATGAAAATTTGGGTGATGAAGAAATACCATGTCCAGGAATCTTGGACTAAATTGTTTCACATAAGTACCGCAACAACACCTTATAATAGCTGGCTTTGTGGTGTGTGTGTGTACCGACCATTAACATACTTGAGAAGTGGAGATATATTGTTTTTTGATCACTTGGGTAGTGTGGTTCATTATAAGGCCGACAAGCGGTTGACATTTCTGAAGGTTCACGGGGTTAAATCAAACTATGAAGCAATTGCTCACACTCCAAGCTTCATTTCACTCAAGGACGCAGTGATGGGAGATAATTCACCCGTGTTGAATATCAAATCAAGGTAAAAATGTGCCCTATATCACTGGTATGCATTACATAACCTTGGTTGAACCTATATCCTCGTGTTTGATGTGTTTTAGTTTTCCAACCGTATAAGCTTATACGTTTTGTGGTTCCTAAAAACTTGTTTTTTTTTTGCCTTTTCATGGTTACTATTGATGAAAATTCCTGGAGAGCATAATTTTCTTGTTGCTATCTTTATAAGATATGAAACTTCCAAGTTCCATCATAGTCGTTAACCTCAACAGTAGAATCTACCTAATACTGTTGTTCCATTACAGTACTCCATGTATAGGAGATCTCTGTTTTCCCTTATTCTTTTGAAAAGCAAAACTATGGTTATTTACAGTGGAATCTGTTTGACCATCAATAGATCATGGTTTTCCATGGACCAGTTCTACCCCCCGGAATAAAGAGAGGAGACTTGTTCTGCAAGGCTGCAATCTAATAGACTATGTGCTGAGCCAGCATGTCTGCTATTTTGCCTCCATCTGTAAGTTTCGTGTTGATGATGAATACTTGGGTAGACTTGAAATATGTCCAACGAATATAAGTGGACATCCAACAAGGAGTGCCGCAACTTCTTTTTGTACTACTTGGCTTGGACAGTATAATGGGTTCAAACGAAAACAAGTGTCTAGGGCTCAATGTTCCTTGAGAATGGTAGTTTACCTAACGAAATGGAAACATTGCTAAATACGAATATTTAGTCTTTTGTGCTCCTGTTGATCTGAGAATTAACCGAACCCGACATTGAAGCCTGTATAAACAAATACCTACCCAAGTCCTTGTGATTTGACCCCATGTTTAGCATATAACTGATATAAGGCATAAAAGCCATGCGAGCTTGTATATCCATGACCTTTTTCCTAAGCCATGATTCAGTATATAAGACTTGATCTTCTCCTAAACCTATGAAATAAATGTAAACACATGTCTATTACGATCGGCATATCAGAGTTACTGTGGTTTTAGTAATGTAGAAAGTGTATTGAGTATGCTACTTTCATGCCAAGCACACATGCAAAAAAGAAGGGGGAATAAAAACAGGAGAGACTAAAGAAGTGCAACTTCAAGTTTTCAACATACGATAGAAGGATAAAGCTAGTGCAATACTTACGGTAAGAATCAATCAAAGTAATTACATCCAGTTTTGAGAGGAATTCCTATAAAGCTGGTTTATTATTGTCAACTATGGTAGATGACTAGGTGGTTCACTTATTTTAATTTCTTCTCCAATGGCCAAGATGTGGTCTGAAACCAGTCATTTGTTCTATACAATACTTCTACTTGTATTGGAAGATGCGTCTTGATAAGGTCTTAAAATTTGTCAGGTGTGAAAATTAACACCCTCAAATGAACCTAGCTCAATACTTTTAGTGCATTGTGTTTAAAACGCATAAAACTGTGCCTTGTGGTAGAACTGTATAACCTGTAAGAACTTGTTGGCCCAACATCTTTTTCTGATCTAACGGCTCCTTTGCTCAAAATTAAGTCTACACAGTAATATTCATGAGATCAAGATATAATTGACTTTTACGACCAGATTTCAAAACCACGTTCGACTAACCATGTCTGGCATTCAGTGTTACTTGTATTTCAGTTTACTATGGTTGACTGTGCATCATCAGACTAATTAAGACCCCTGCATTTGTAATTTTAAGTGACGGTTGATCATGCATTATTTCATCAATCCAACAGAAAGTCCAACGATTATTTGGCCTTGTGTTAATTTGAGCATCGAACCTTGTCTATACATGGACTTTACATATGATTAGTCAGATTCACATTTTTTGCTTTGGTTTTGTTTAATATGGGCTCTTTTTTTTTTTTTATCACTTTCTTGTATTGTATAGCGTGGATCTCTGCATTTTGTCTTCTTGAACTCTCTAAAAATTTTAGTACTAAAATTGTTGCTACAATTATGCATATGGAGAAATGATATATTTATTGTGTTTTCGACTAATGAGTTTCTAATACATACCTGATACCACACATTTATATAAGATACTCCCTTTGTCCCTTTTTAAATGCGTTACTTCGTAAATCCAACTTATTAAAGAAACATCCTTATTACACCTTTCACACCTCCACTTTACACCTATAACATCAACTTTTACCTCCACTTTCCAAAATTATCCTCCACTTTTACCCACCGACTCTTTACCATTAACTTTTCACAAAAGGGAAAAATAATAATTCTACGAACTTTTACTCATTTACTTTTCAAAATACACACATTTATTAAACACTTATTAAGGGACAACCCAAAATGGAATACTTTGCTTTTATTTGAGGACGGAGGGAGTACAATATATCCAAAGATTCATTCAACGGCTTCTGAATTAGCTGAGGTGATGATATGTGAACATTGTGAACATGCTGAAAATAGTTTTCTTTATGTGAAGATTTTAACTGACAGAACACCACAATAGCTTTGGTGCCTTTCGTTTATTTCCTGATCGATGAATTTGTGGGAACCAAGTTGCGTAGGGTTAGCTTTGTATCTCTGCTGACTACAAGGTCTCAGCTTACTAGCAGTAAGTGAATTCTCTTTTCCACTTGTGTTAGTGTATAAAGGGAATACACCGGCATTCTGGTGTTTCCTTGTTTTAAAACTGTGCAACACTGTTTTTATGCCAAGATATGCCATTGGAAATGGTATGATGTTCTATTCTGTCCCAACGGATTTAGTTTCCTACGCCTCCGTTTTGGCCGACTTGCTTTACTTTTCATCTCTCTTCCTTCTTCATCCTCTCTCAACTGCTTCGCCTTAGTTTTTGTGCCTTGTCAGATTTTTCAATAAATGTGCTTAGCAGTCGGAGTGCATTAGGACAACTTGGTTTGTTCAAACTCCTTTGTTGGTGCAGGGTTGAGACTGCAGGGAGAGGCAAAAGCTCTTTTCTTAAGAGAGGAAAATGAAAAAAAAATGTATTTGGTTTTTGATCTATCAGCCGAATCTTGATTATGACGCAACCGACTGGGCAAGGGGCGAGTAGTGGAGACAAAATTTATGCAGCCGAAAAGAGTGTTGAGGAGTTTTGGCAATTCAAGCTTATATCCGGACTCATTCATATACTC
Organism: Gaultheria prostrata; assembly: GCA_036023075.1. Taxonomy (NCBI): domain Eukaryota; kingdom Viridiplantae; phylum Streptophyta; class Magnoliopsida; order Ericales; family Ericaceae; genus Gaultheria; species Gaultheria prostrata. The sequence goes on along the minus strand of JAXBDA010001086.1, from coordinate 23,024 downwards.
CTTTTCTAAACTTCCGGCTTTAACCCTTTTTTTGAACATGTTTAATATGTTCCCTATTTCAGCTGTCTAGTACTTAATGATACGGGCTCTCGAAGATACTCTTTCAAAGTTTCTGTTGTGACAGTTTTTTTGCTCTCATACATGCTATGAACATGACCTTTGATATGCAAATGAACAGTGCTTAGGGTTGAGAAATCGGCCAAATCAAAACGCACACAATCAAGAAAAGAAAGCGCACAAACCACGTACGTAATTCATTTTTATGTGGCTCTCTAATTGTGTAGTTGAGCCAAATTTGACAGCTTAAAAAAAGAATGATGTCAATGATCATTTTGAGTAAAATGTACGTATGGACATGTAGTGAGCATCGAGCCATTCATTTCGATAATCAATGCTTTAGATATGTTTGTTAACTCTTACCAATAAGAGTATACTTTTTATTGATTTTACCGGTAAGAGTGCTTTTGCGAATCTGAACCATCGATTGTGGAGTCGAAGAGTCAAAATTGCTCACTATAGGGGTTACAGGTCCCCGGGTTCGGCTACAAAAACTATCATAACGAAGTAACAAAAAAAAATTACTCACTTTGGTTGGACTTTAAAGTTTCTTAGATGTTAAATTACCATCCATATAATCTCTCACAAAGTTTCACATCTCCAATTTTGAAACTTTACATGAAGTGCTCTAAGAATAATTCAAGCCATTAAATTAATGGGGTTCACCCTCTCACATGTTCGTTCTACATTGCTACAAATCATGAATATAAAGTTAAAATTGAAAAAATTAAGAACTTTTAGGTCATGTTTGTTCGACAGCATTGCTTGTGAATTGATACATAATCCATATTGTCTCTACTATAATCTGACTAACAATTCATACTGTCAAGTATCACACATTTCTATCAAATTTTACATCCGTATGATATTTAATCCATATGCATTGGCAATTTGGCATTGCTTTACAGCCAAGCATATTTTATAGGAACAAACATATTTTATAGGACAAACATATCTAATCTAGTACAAGACAAACCACTTTTACTACCCTTATAGTAAGCAGAAGAATATGCATTGAGTAAAGATATATCTTTACACTACTTTCATCGGATAGGCCTCTTTAGGAAAAAAGAAATATGAACTTGGAGTTTATTTTGATTGAAAAAGATTTCAACCGAACACAAAATATGCGATGCCTACAAATACTTAAATCTGGTAAACAAACAGGCCCTATGGTTTAATTTATTGCTGAAAAAGCAAGCAATCAATGTAATTAGGATCCGGATCATCTCGGTGACTAGAAGAGACAATCCACATTGGATCGTCAGTTATATTCAATGGTTCAAATTTGCTTATAAACCTAATAAAAGCAGGGGCGAGCATATGTAGGGTCAAGCGGGGTTAACTGACCCTACTTGATTGAAATTTTCTACCGCCATGTATATATAATTTTAGATATTTTGGTTATTTGACCTCAATACCCTATACATTATTTTCTACTCCACCTTGCCCCAAGTAACATGAAATAACTATAACTTTGCCCAAATAATTTTTCCGGATCACCTCTAATCTTTTCCTTTTTGAGTGATCTCAGAATTTTTTATCTCTTTCCCTCTCTCTCTCATATGTAAAATGATGGGGACAACAACACCCAATTATTTTTCTTTTTACACCCACTTTTACTCAGCTCTCTCCCTCCCTCTCCTCTTTCGACTGCAAATTTGTTTGCCCTCATCTAATGTGGGTGAACTAAATTTTCACTCTGATTGGTTGAAATGGTGTAGGGTCCACGGAATCAATACACTTTTTAGTAAGCATGACATCGCATTGTGGTTGGATCCACACCATTTGTGGTTATCAATACACTTTTTAGTAAACATGGCATTGCTTTGTGGTGCGATTTATACCATTTGTTGTGGATCCCATATCATTTCAACCACTCAGAGACATCACTTTATGGTGCGATCCACACCATTTGTGGTGGACCCCATACCATTTCAACAAATCAGAGCGAGAATTTTGTTCACCCTCATTTATCAATACACTTTTTAATAAGCATGACATCACTTTATGGTGCGATCCACACCATTTGTGGTGGACCCCATACCATTTCAACAAATCAGAGCGAGAATTTTGTTCACCCTCATTTATCAATACACTTTTTAATAAGCATGACATTACTTTGTGGTGCGATCCACACCATTTGTGGTGGACCCCATACCATTTCAACAAATCAGAGCGAGAATTTTGTTCACCCTCATCTAATGAGGGTGGACAAATTTCCACTCCTCTCCCTCGGTAAAAATTGAAAAGGAAAAAGATTAACAAACAAATAGTTAGGCAAAGGTGAACACTGAGTTGCTTATGTATGCATGTTACATATCTAAATCCATCCGACTCATTTGCAAGTTTTGACAAGCAAAGGTTGAACCGCTTTATTGAATTTTATTCTAAAGACTTATCGGGTATGGAGGTTTTGGCACTTTCGGATAAACTTGATAATTTCATCATTAATGTGCGCTCTAGCAGCGAGTTTTCAAACTTAAAAGGAATTGGCAATCTTGCTAGGAAGATGTTTGAGACCCAGAGATATATCGGATATCCATTGGTATACAAGCTTTTGAAATTAGCCCTAGTTTTACTAGTTGTGACCGCTACAATTGAGAGAGCATTTTCTGTCTTGAAGATTGTGAAAACCGACTTCGTAACCGAACGGGTGACCAGTGGAGGCAAGATAATTTGGTTGTGTACATTGAGGGAGAGATTTTTGATAGTATTACAAATGATGTTGTCATGGATCGGTTTCAAAATATGGAAAATCATTGGGGTGAGTTATAAATGAAATGATATGTTCTCGTTGATATACCATTTTTTGCTTATATGTGTTAAATATCTTTTGATTAAGTATTATATTGGATCTACAATAGATAATCAGAATGTCTACGTACCCGGAAAACATACACAGAATTTACTCAGAAATTAAAAATCAATGGCCCAGATTCACCTGAATCTGGACCATTGATTTTTAAATTATCAATTATGTGTATTTTTAATCACAAATTCAGGGCTTGATATGACATGTTATCGTTTTTTATCATTGATATACCATCTTTTGATCACACTTCACTAAGCAGCTGATGGTAAAATTTGCGTCCGCCCCGGATAAAAGTTATCGGTAAATCAAAACAATTAATTGCAGCCAATCGACAGTCCACTCCAAAAGGACCAAAACCGACGTGAACAAGAGAGGATATCCTCTCTTCGCGCCAAAAAGCAATCACTGATTTCCCGCCAAAAGCAATGTTTTCCTATCACCACGAACCCACGATCTAATCTCTCCCTCTCTCCATAAATCTGTGCGGATGAAACCTCACCACATTGCTCTCGGCTGCTTAGTGAAGTGTGATCAAAATCCCCTCTGGTAACTCTCTCTCTCTCTCTCTCTCTCACACACACACACACACAGAGAACTCTGTCGATTATCTATATCGATTGTGCTTTTATAAGATACCCTTTCTTACTTTTAAACAAGATTTGTATTTTTGTTTCATTTTTCATCTTCTTCCACGTCATATTACGTTCCGTTCTGTTTAACCCAAACCCACTTCTTTAATCCACAGAAAACCATGGCAAGAGGAAGAAAACGAAAGGGTTTCACCGACAAAGAAGTAAATACATTAGAAGATGAGAGAAATCAGTACTTGGGTCGTCCAATAACAGAACTCCCAACCCGTATATCTCTTAACATTCTGGTAAGGCTATCCGTAAAGCGAATACTCATTTGCAAACGCGTATGTAAAACTTGGCGCAATCTCATATCAAGCCCTGAATTGGCCAAGCTTCACTTTGTGCGAGGAGAGGCTTTTCCTCTCATTCGATCCTCAGCCCCCTCGGGTGTTTCCCGAACCCTTTACTTAGTTGAACCACCTGAACATTGTTCTAGTTTTGATCTGGGTTGCGATGGACCTATCAAAATGAAGCTTGATACCAAGTTGAAAATACCTTTGTACGATGAGGAGTCGGTGATCGAGAGTGTTGAAATGGATCCCCATCCTAAAACTGGTGTTAGGTTGAGGGCTGAACATCATGAACTCAAAGTAGTGAATTCGTGCAATGGATTGCTTTGTTTGTGTGAACCATCTAAAGATTGGGGTATTTTTACTGTATGGAGAAATCCAATTGCAGTGTGTAATCCAATTACCAGTGAATTTATAAACCTTCCAGATCCCATAGAATGGGATGAGGATAGGGAACGTTCCCTTTCCGTCCATTGTGGTTTGGGCTTCAGTCAGAAGATGAACCAGTATAAGGTGATTAGGATTTGTGAGCCCATTTTTGGTATGGAAAGGGAAAGAGGTAGCACGACTGAGATACATACACTTGGCACAGGGTCATGGAAAAGGATTAGCAATGTACCCTCCTCTCTCCATTTGAAGCTAGGATCCCCTACCTATTTGAATGGCTCTCTTCATTGGATTTGTACTGAAGAAAAGGGTTCAAATTCTATTGTGTCTTTCAACTTTGATATTGAGAAATTCCAATTAGTTCCACCACCTCCTTTTAAACTTTGCGAGATTGTCATGGACATGAAACGGGAAAGGGTGTTGGGAGTATTAAGAGGATGTCTCTCCATATGCGATGGTTCTGGTTTTGAAAAGCTAAAGATATGGGTGATGAAAAAATACGGTGTTCAAGAATCATGGAGCAAAGAGTTCTGTTTCATTACCCAAACAAATGAGGGGAGTTGGATTTATGGAACATATGACCCGATATGTTACTTGAGGAATGGAGCTATCATGTTGTTTCATAGTTTGAGCGGTGCTTTGTTTTATCATGACCCCAAAAAACATGGTTTCAAGTTCTTGAAGCCTCAGCATGGGTATAAATCCAAATTTGAGGGAATCGCTCACATTCCAAGTTTCATGTCACTCAAGGATGTAGTGAAGGGACATGATATGGCAGTGTTACCTACCAAATCAAGGTAAACGTGAAATTGCCGCATCTATGACTTTGTGTGTTTGCCTAATCTACCAAAACATTTATGCTTTTTTTAATATTGCTTAGGAGAAGAATAAATCCATATACTGCCCTGCATACATGTATTTGTTCCATTGGATGGTATCCTGTAAATACAATATCCCGTTTTAGCCAAACATAGGTTAATGCACTTCTGCCAACACCAATTCTTAGGGTATTCTACTCATGTTGCTTCTTGATGTATGCGAATGGTTACCTTAGATTTATTATACATACTTTGCTTTTGCAAGAGAGTTTTCTTTGTATGTTTTATGTCTTCAACATGAGCATAATGTAACAGTGCTTGATGAAGTTGGCAAAACTAAATTTAATGATCAATGCGAATGAGTTTCCACAGTCGAGTTTCTTCTGTTAATTGGATGTCCCAGCAAGGCTAGATCCTCTGCCTCTGGGATCCAATATGACGGAACCCTATGAGAGCCAATGGAAGTGTACGAAGCATAAATAATGGTTTAGCTCTCGTCTGATAACAAATTAGTTTAGTCAGTACTAAAAGGTTTGGCATATGCATCTCTAACTGGAAATGATACCACCAAAGAAAATTGGGACTCATTCATGGAGTCTGAGTAAAGAAATGACTAGCATGGTAGAAGATGAGGAACTCCTTGAAAGGGATGGGACTGAAGCAAGTTGAGAGATGAGAAATTCGTAATATTTTCCTTCAAGCAAGACATTCTAAGAAATACATTCAAGAAAGTTGAGTCACGAGGTGACCTGTTGTGGACCACACTCCCAGTCCGTCCTATGAAGCATGACATCCAACAACAGAAGGAAGATTGGTTTTTTTGGTTATCCAAAGGAGTGCTATCTTATTTTGGAGATGTGGAGTGTAGCAGCTGCACAACAATAGCACACTTGATAAGCTGACTTGTATGTACGTGGAAGGAGGCCAATGCCTATGAGGATTTTGGGCAAATTGTAAGGAGCATTTGCTTTAGTTGGATAAGAAACATTGGCCATGTTGTGTTACCTTTGCAATTCTAAACGCTAGTGAAGTTGTGCAATTTAACATGGAATAAATGTATGCAATTATTAATTTGGCTCCTTACTTTACACAGCTTTTTCATTTTTCATATCAGTACTTTTCACTTTTGTCACTCCCTTTTTTTTTTAACCTCGCTTCAATCTTGTTATCTTCTATAATATAAAGAGATTGGATACATAAATGTTGCATTATATAAGAACATCCAGCGATTAGTAATGAGGAATTCCAGTTAATGTTGGAGCTTATTGCAGATACTTTACGTATGTGCGAAATGTAGACCTGACAAAACAACAGCAACTCCTTTGTTTTAGCTTTGCGTATCTGCTTCGTACAAAGTCTCAGTATGTTAAAATGAAAACAAAATGCTGTTGTTTCCTTAAATTTTTTAACCCTCTGAGAGTAAATTTTTAAAATTGAGGATGAATGCTAGATTGCATAGTGAAATGTACTAGCCTATTCTAACAAGATTCAACTTTCTATTTTTCAAAATTATGGTCTTAACATTATGGCTGTTGATATAGGTGTGCAGAGTTCAAATTACAGGGAGAGTGTAAAGATATATTCTTGGTGGAAGAAGATCCGGCTATGACATGGTACTGATTTTAGATTGACTCATCTTCTGAAACTGATAAAAAGATCAATCCAGGCTTGGTGGCAATACTGATGCAATCAAAAGGTCTTTTTGTTTTTGGGTAATGTTTATCTTCATTTAAGGACTGCTATATATAGCGAGAATGGAACACATCTCGCTTCTGGGTTTCTGTCTTGACAAGTTGGTACCCTACCCTAACTATCTTATTATGCATGACTGGTGCTTCTCTAGCAAACTCTTTTAATATTATCATTTCATGTTTCTTGAAAAGTTTGTTTCTTTCATTTAAACTCTTTTGATGGAGCACTCGCCACTCTGGACGATGAATCTTGGTTAGAACTTGATATGCCCATAATTGTGCATAGGCCTTGGGTGCCAACGGATCTTTGTTTTGCTGCATAATGAAAACGACAAATGTGTTGCGCATAGGGCCTTGATATTTGATTCTGGCATCCTTTCACCCAAGTTACAGGTTTCTGCTCCAGGGTTGTGTGGATTCCTTCTTATCTGTTTTCCACTCGGATGCGTTGATTCATTGTTGGTCATAAAATTAAATATTGCTCCAATTAAAAGTTTTGCGCTACATTTAAATTAGTGGCATCACGGCACTGGTTTTACCAATTCCATGTAAGCTTGTCAATGGATCGGATTGGATACTTCTATGTCTAGCAATGTGAGATGACACATTCCAATTCCATTTTTGAAAATCTTTGTAACTATTGTTAAAGACAGTGGAGATGCCATCATTCAATTGCCAATATTTATACTAGCTAGGATATGATGCTATTTGGCTCATTGGCTGAAGTGAGATCAGTTTTTGTTTTGCTTGAAATTGCCAGCTAAAACAAAGTCTGTTTTACAGATATTAATTTAAACTAAAGAAATGATGCCAGACGATTGTGTTGATGTTCTTCTGCCTCAATTAAGACGGAAAAGTTTAAAACCGGACCGATATGTTGGAGGAAATTAGGGTTTTTTGATCGATGAGAGCGAGTGTTAAGTTGATTGATAGCAGTGATGTCTTCTTTCTTTTTGTTTAAATTCGGATTGGATTATATCTGAATCCAATCCGATAATATCTGAATCTGAACCGATGGGAATTCAAATTATCAGATTGGTGTTTAATCGGATTCGGATTTGATTTTTGGATCGGATCTGGATTGAAACCGGTCCATGGTTTAGTTCCAGGCTTTCCATGGGTAGCATGGATTGTTTTGCTTTGAAATAACATACCAGTGAGTCAGTGACTCATTAAAAATGAGCTTGATTCTGAACGGGAAAAATTCAAAATGCCCCCAAAACTTTACACCAAATGTCTCATCGCCTCCCAAACTTTAACTTATTTCAATTTAACTCCCAAACTTCAACTCCGTTATTCAAAATGACTCCTTCCGTCCCAATCCGTTACCTCACTAATAGAAAATGATGAATTAGAGCTTAACGGAGTGGAAAAACCGTTAGTGGGGGCACAACCGCCCCAAATTACGTCATTTTGGGGCGGTCCAAGAAAAAAAAAAAAACTAAAATCAGTCTCTCTGTCCCCCTCTCTCTCTCTCTTCCCAACTCACATCTTCCTCTCCAAACCCAAATCAGATCAAAATCACAGACCCAAACGTGGAAGATCAAACTAAAACCAGTTGAAGCCACCACTTTTGTCTTCTCCTCCAGACCTTCTCCCATCTTCTTCCCAACGCCGCCGCCGCCATTGCTGTTCCTGGGCTCCCCCGCAAGTGGGTCTGGGCCGTTGTCCCATTGGTCAGCCCATGATGTCCCGTAAGAGTTGTATGATTCCATTCTTTTCTTTGCTGGTCACCAAAGGAAGGGATTAATAAATTCTAGAGAGAGAGAGAGAGACGTGGTAGAATTTGGTATTTTGTTTGTGTGATTGGTGGAATTGGAGGGGTTGGATCTATATGTATAGGCAGGGGACGTGTATATATGTATAAATTGAATTGTAGTAGTATGAATATTTCCTTTATGTAAGTTTGTGTTCAACATTTTGGTGATTGGTGGTGCTTTGGCTATGCTAGAACTTAGAGGTGGTAGTGGCATAGGGGATTGAGGTGGTTATGTCTGTTTCTTTCTCTGTTCCAGCAACCATGGCAGCGAGTGTGTGAGATGGTCTGATTTGTGTGAGAGAGATGGGTCTGTGATTTTGATCTGATTTGGGTTTGGAGAGGAATATGTGGGTTGGGAAGAGAGAGAGAGAGAGAGGGGGGGGGGGGGGACTGAGAGACTGATTTAAATTTTTTTTTTCTTGGACTGCCCAAAAACGACGTCGTTTTGGGGCGGTTGTGCCCCCACTAACGGTTTTTCCTCTCCGTTAAGCTCCAACTCATCATTTTCTGTTAGTGAGGTAACGGATTGGGACGAAAGGAGTCATTTTGAATAACGGAGTTGAAGTTTGGGAGTTAAATTGAAATAAGTTAAAATTTGGGAGGCGATGAGACATTTGGTGTAAAGTTTGGGGGGCTTTTTGAATTTTTCCCATTCTGAACTGTACCCTGAAGAAAGATTCTGAAAGATTTGATCATATGAAGAAAAGAATAACCTTTTCCTAATTCCGATTGGAGTTAAAATGGATGTATCCCTACTTGGGAAAGGCATACACACCCCTATTTGGGTGGCTATAATATATTCATTTTTATAATCGGATACCCGAACCAATTTGTATGCATATCGACTAATTTCGATTAGAGTTAAAACAAAAAAAGAATAACCTTTTCCTCTTTCTTCGTAGCCTTGCTTGGTTCTTTATTCTCAACTTCATTATTAAATAATTAATCTTCTCTGTTTACATAGTTTTTTTTTACGTATAAACGATGAAAAAGGTTAGAAATTGGCAGCATTCAAAACCATATCCACCAACATTACCTCATTTCCGTTAGTTAAAATGGTTTGAATCTCACCACAAAATAATATCATTCTCACATAAACTATATTGCAGGGATCAGATCTACACCATCTCAATCAATAGTAGTAAAAGTAATACATATTTATCTTCTTTTAATGAGGGTGAACAAAATCGCACCCAATCCCAACCCTACGACCCGGGAAATGTTGTAAGGTTACAGCTTTAATTTTACCTTTTGTGTAATGACCCTTTCATAACTATAGGATGATCATCAAACTCATAAAACCTTAAATATTTAGTAGTATTCTAGTTTAATGGCATAGATAAAACACTGCCCGGCCATCAATTTGGTGATATATTACCCGGCTCATGGAGATCATATGTCTTCTAATTGTTAACTTACCCAAAATTATACGATTACGATACCAGATTTGTAAGTGTTACGATGTTATGGATCGCATGTAGCTTGATAAAAAAGATTTCCATAAAATATACTCCCTCCGTCCCTTTTTAAATGATCCGCTTGGGAAACGTGTATTTTTGTGGACGTTAAAAAAGGCACATCCTTAGAAAGTTTTTAATTTTTTTTTGCACCAAATTAAAGTACTCAATGAGCACTTTAATTTGGTATAAAAAAAATTAGAAAATCATATCGAGAAATATGTTTTTTAGGGGTTTGAAATTGCACGTATTCTCGTATGGATCACTTAAAAAGGGACGGAGGGAATATAGGTTAAAGAGGGGGAATGCATATACCCAACAAGCACGCTCATGTCTTAATAATTAAGAGCCTAATAGATCAAGAAATTAATTTTCCAAGATATCAAATTTTATTAGTCCTTAATCCCCAACATTAAGGCCATGCATGCCGCTAGCTTATTGGTCCTTTGAAAGGTATTGTATGCTTGCTATTTACTATAGCAACTATACTGAGGGTGGAAAAGAGGGTCAATCGATTAGACAACTATATTTGAGGAAGTTGTTTGTCTCTAAAAATGGTGAGAATAAATTTTTCGATCTCTTTGCAGACCTCTATATCATGAATAAACTATACCATCTAACGTTTTTCTCGTACCTCAGATTATTGTGAAAGTGTATTAAAAGTATATGTGAAATTTCTCAATTTTGCTAAACCCTAATGCAGATCAAAAGTTTACAAGGATATATAAATATATAGGAGCGAAAAACTTGATAAATATTTCACCTCTTTGCTAGGAATTTTGGATTACCTCATGTGGTTCTTCCCAGTTTTTTTTTTGCTAAGCAAAGAATTTATTAATCTTTGAAAACGAATTACAAAGATTAAAGGGAACCAAGATAGAAAACGCCAAGGGTCCAAAGGGAAAAAACAAAAATGATGAGGGTGATAAGATACCACCCAGAACCTGAACCAAACACCAAAAAAAAAAAAAAACACACCTGAGACAACCTAAAAAACAAAAGAACAACCTAAGCGTTTCTTCCCTAAAGCCATCCAAGAGCAAGCAAAGCTAGACGCAAACGAACACAACCGGAAAATCCAAAACCCCCTAACATCGAAACCTTCAGCGAACAAGAAACGGGGACAGCACCAAAGAGCACCCAACAACATAGCAAGCGGCAACTTAGACCTCCACTGAAATGTGGTTCTTCCCGGTTGCAATAATTTTTCTCAATTCTGAAAATAAATTTACTCAGTTATAATGAATTGAAATTTTTTAATGTGCTTTCCTTTTTTCTATTTTCGGGTCATTTGGAATGATGATACCGCGATAGAAAGTCTTGTGTTTCTAAGTTTTTATTCTCTCTTCAATTCGGTGATAACGATAAATTTCTCGGTAACTAGGCTTCTTGATATTTGAGCACTCTGATTTTTTTGAGTAAAGTGGGACAAAAGTTGACCCTACACGCCTAATTTGTTCGGTCCACTCCACTACGTGGATTATAAAGAAGTTGACTCCAAAGGGATAGAAAAAGCTAATTAATAACGCTACCTAATGGAGAAAGCGCAATGATACCATAGAAATATTATGTATTTTTAAGTAATTATTACGCATTTTTTTGGGTGTATGTTACGTAATTTTCTTAGGTTAATAATGCAAGCTAGGTGTACTTTTGAAGTATGCGGTCGCACATTTTTGGTAGATGGTATTTTTTGGGTTCATTAGTTACACATTTTTTGGGGGTATATAGTTATTATGCCTTTTTTTTTTTGTTAAAGTTACGAATAGGAGTGTACGGTGAACTATACGTACTTCTTTTGGATAGTTTATGAATCCTTTTGTAACTATGCTAGTTCTGTCTGTCTTTTTTTTTTTTTTTTTTTACGGTATTTTGTTGATTGCGAAATTTTTTTTGTTCCGGAATTTTTGTGAATATTGTAGGACATGACAGTACCAATGGAGCAGGATGCTGACACGGGCCGCAAAGTACTGATTTTGAATAAAGTTGATTTCGACGGAAGCATCCTCCACAAAATGACAGAAGCTGATCAAGAAGACCTACAAGTCGAGGGGTTTCTTGATGTTACTGGCGTCAATATAACAACGGAAAGAACACTATCCTTCCCACTGGTGTTGGTGATCAGAGAAGATGAGCAAAATCCTCCAGTTTATAAATTTGAGAATAAATTTGAAGGTGATAGGTGGGAAGAGTTTATTGAGGAAGCAAATCTGCAGGTAGGTGACTTAATCGGATTACGCTATCTCGACCGTGAAGACGGCAAACCTAGGTTTGAATTCGAGATTGTCAAGCCTGTCAATATTAAAGAGAACGGCCAAAAAGTCTTCAACTAGAGCCGGAAACATCAAAAACTCTCCAACTACTCAAATAAGTCACTTCCCTAGCTAGAACAAATCATGGAAAACTTTCAGGACCGTGAAATTTTTTCCCGAAATCTTCCCGAAAATGAAATGTTTGGTTGTGATTCAATCACTGTACTGTGTGCATAGTAACACTGAATCACAAAGTGAAGCCACAATTTGGTAATCAGCCATGAAGGTATTTTTACAGCATTATTTCGCATTCTTGGTTAAAAAAACCCTATCATAATCTATTTCGATGATTACTTTCAAACACTACTATGGATGTTGCAAAAATATTTTCAAAGTACCAAAAAAAAAAAACACTAATGTACTATGTTGTAAAATCTATTATGCACAAAAGGTAAAAAAAATAATTAAATGAAGACAAATTTTAAAAGTGAATTACGGAGTACTTCGAGGGTATTGGATACCTGTTTTTCATATTTTTACTTTCTCATTTTCTAGTTTTTGCTGTTTGGAAAACTATACCAATAACACATTCTACAAAAACTCATTCTTAGTTTTTGATGAAGGAGAAGAAAAGCTAGAAGTAACACCAGAGGTGCTTTTCACATTCTGGTTTTGCCTTCTCATTTTGACATCATAACGAAAGACCCCATTGTCTCTCTGTCCTCCTCTTTTTCTAGTAATACATATTTAAATGTTATCCACTTCACTTTTGAAGTTCACGACTATCTTAATTTGTGTACTATTTTTCTCATTTTCCCCTTCATTTGGTAGTCCGTTTTTTTAAAAAAATTAATTCTATATGCATTGTCTTTTTTTTTTTTTTTTTGCCTTTTGTTGGATTTGAGTTAATCGTATTATAAGTTTATCATTTTTTTGGCCGTTGGTTGGTTGGTTGGTTATATTTAATTCTTCGTAATTAGGGAAAAAATACGAAGTGGGGTCTTCTAAATATGGAACACAAGAATTCAGAAGAAGTAAACAATATTCAAAGATATATCTTCAAAAAATGTGGAAAGACCTTATTCATACACATTTTTATACTACAATAATAAATTATCGAGGACAACATGATAAAAAACCAACCCATAACAGGATACGTTTACAAAAGTATTTCCTGACATGACTATAGAAAACTTGTTATAAAAACAAGGGTCTTGCTAACGTGTGCCCAATGGGCATACAATAAACACACAAGCAAACAAAAACAACACACACTCCAATACACATTTTACACTTTTCAATATACTTTTACATATTCTAATACACTTTTCACACTTTTCAATACATTTTTTCAACCTTATCTGTACACATAATACCATAATAAATAAGTAAGGTCAAAAAGGTAAACAACCAATCCATAATTCATTCTCATCATTTCTATCCCAAACATTACTCCTGTTGCAAAATGCATTCTTCACATTTCTCTCAAACACTTCTTCCAAATTCAAAATACATTCACCACTGAGGTGGTAGCCTAGTTGGCCAAAATGAGTGGATTAAAGATTCTCCTCCCTCCTTGTGCATGGACCTCCCAGGTTCGAATTTATCTAATGCCATTGCTGAGACTTGTGTAAATTTGCAAGGAGGGCCTTTGGCCAACTAGTCACTAAATGGTGCTGTGGTGACGGCCTGTCTTATTCAGAGAGTAGCTATGGTTCAACCGGACATTCCACAATAGGTCGGGAACCTCAATGATCATATCCATGTGGGTTGTTATGCTGGTCGCCCCTTCCCATCCATTTTGCTGTTCAACAAAAAAAATTCAAAAAAAATTCTGACCATATTGCAAAAAGTTCTAAAGCCAAAAAATTAAAAATAAAAAACAAAAAAGTAGGCTTCCAAACACCTCTTTTATTTTGCAAAGTCTTCCGAAAGAAGTCTCTAACCTATTTCCCGCCAGAAACAAGGCTTCCCAAAGAAGTCTCTTTCTCTCTCTAATAAACAAGGCTTCCTAAACACTCTCTTCCTAGATTTGTTTTCTGCTGAGACTCTCTGTATTTGGGATTCTTTCAAGTTTGGCCCAATTTCTTGTTGGTAACCACTCTCTCTCTCTCTCTCTCTCTCTCTCTCTCAGACACACATATCCACGAATGCACATTATTATGTTGATTGATTGAACAAATTGACTCGTTATTCTTCAAATTGATACCCTTTTCACTTTGAAATTAGATTTGTGTATCCGTTTTATTTCTTCATTGTCTCTAAAGTGTATTTAATCATTTCGTTCTTTTAGATCATTGGTATCGGCATATGTTTTGATCTGTACTTCACATTGGATTCAAACCCACTTTATTAATGTACAGAAAAACCATGAAAAGAGGAAGGAAACGGAAGGGTACCACCACCAGTGAAGAAGTAAACAAGTCTGAAGACGAACAAAATCAGAATTTGGGTATTTCCATAACAGATCTCCCAAGCCGTATATCTATTAATATTCTGGTAAGGCTATGTGTAAAGAGAATACTCATTTGCAAACGCGTGTGTAAAACTTAGCGCACTCTCATATCAAGCCCTGAATTCGCCAAGCTTCACTTTGCGCGAGGAGAGGCTTTTCCTCTTATTAGGGCCTTGGCCCCTTCTCGTGTTTCGCGTACCCTTTACTTGGTTGAACCACCCGAACATTGTTCTGGTTCTGATATGGGACGCGATTGGCCTATTAAAATGAAGCTTGATACCAAGCTGAAAATACCAGTGTATGATGAGGAATCGGTGATTGAGATAGTTGAGATGGATCCCCCTCCAAAATCGGGTGTGAAATTGAGGGCCAAAGATCATGAACTCAAAGTAGTGAATTCGTGCAATGGATTACTTTGTTTGTGTGAACCATCTGCAGGTTCTTGTTTTACGGTATGGAGAAATCCAATTGCAGTGTGTAATCCAATTACCGGTGAGTTCATAAACCTTCCGAATCCCATAGAATGGGATGAGGATAGAAAACGTTCCGTTTCCATCTATTGTGGTTTGGGATTCAGTCCGAAGATGAACCAGTATAAGGTGCTTAGGATTCGTGAGCCCTTTTTCAGTAAGGAAATGGAAAGAGGTAGCATGACTGAGATACATACACTTGGCACAGGGTCATGGAAAAGGGTTAGCAATGTATCCTCCTCTCTCTATTTTAATCAAGGGTCTCCTACCTATTTGAATGGCTCTCTTCATTGGATTTGTAATGGAGAAAAGGGTTCAAATTCTATTGTGTCTTTCAACTTTGATATTGAGAAATTCCAATCAGTTCCTCCACCTCCTTTTAAACTTTACAAGATTGACAGGGACATGAATGAGGAAATGGTTTTGGGAGTACTAAGAGGCTGTCTCTGCATATGTGATGGTTCTGGTTTTGAAAAGCTAAAGATATGGGTGATGAAAGAGTATGGTGTTATAGAATCATGGAGCAAAGAGTTCTGTTTCATTACCCAAACAAATGAGGGGAGGTGGATTTTTGGCAAATATGACCCGATATGTTTCTTGAGGAATGGAGCTATCATGTTGTTTCATAGTTTGAGCGGTGCTTTGTTTTATCATGACCCCAAAAAACATGGTTTCAAGTTCCTGAAGCCTCAGTATGGGTATAAATCAAACTTTGAGGCAATCGCTCACATTCCAAGTTTCATTTCACTCAAGGATGTAGTGAAGGGACACAATATGGCAGTGTTACCCACCAAATCAAGGTAAATTTGAAATAGCCTCATCTTTGACTTAGATAGTTTGTTTGTTTGTTCTCCTAGTCTACCAAAACATATATATGCTCTTTTCAATACTACCTAGGAGAAGAATAAATCCATCTCATTGCTATGTATACATGTAGTTGTTCCATTGGATGGTGTCCTATAAATACCATATCCCATATTAGCCAAACGCTAACACACTTTTGCCATCACCTATTCTTAAAGTAGTCTAGTCATGTTGCTTCTTTGATGTATGTGAATGGTTACCTTAGATTTATTGTACGTAAATTGCTTTTGAAAGAGTATATTTCGTCTTCGACATGAGAATAATTTAACAGTGCTTGATGAAGTTGGTAGACTATTTACCCCCAAAAAAGTTGGTAGACTAAATTTAATTGGATCTCCTAGAGAGGCAGATCCTCTGCCTCTGGGATCCCAGATGAGGGGACTGTATGAGAACCAATGGAAGTGTGCTAAGTATAAATAATAGTTTAGCTCTCTTGTCTGACATCAAATTTTTTTAATCAGTACTTAATGGTCTGGCATTTGCAAGTCTAACTGGAAGGGATACAATCAAAGGAAATTGTGACTCATACATTGAGTCTGATTAAAGAAATAACTAGCACGGTAAAAGATGAGGAACTCCTTGAAAGTTGAAAGGGATGGGACTGAAGCAAGTTGAGAGATGAGTAACTCGTAATATATTCCTTGAAGCATGACATTCTAAGAAATACGTTCAAGAAAGTTGGGTCACAAGGTGACCTGTTGTGAACCACACACCAAGTCCGTCCTATGAAGCATTACATCCAACAATGGAAGGAAGACTGGTTTTTTTTGCTATCCGAATGAGTTCTCTCTCTTTTGGAGATGTGGAGTGTAGTAGCTGCACAACAATAGCACGCTTGATAAGCTGACATGAATGTATGTGGAAGGAGGCCAATGGTCGTGTTGTGTTACCTTTACAGTGCTAAACACTACAGAAGTTGTGCAATTTAACATGGCGTAAATGTATGCAATTATCGGTTTGGGTCCTTACTTTATACAACTTGTTCAATTTTCATATCAGTATTTTTTACATTTGTCACTGCCCGTTTTTTTTATATATACCTTGTTACAATCTTCTTATCTTCTATAATGAAGTTGGATACGTAAATGTTGCATTATGAAAGAACATATCTGGCAAGAAGTAATGAGGAACTCCAGTCAATGTTGGAGCTTATTGCATATATAGCTTTATGCATGTGCGAAGCGTAGACCTGACAAAACACCAGCAACTGCTTTGTTTTCGTGTGACCCATGAGTCTATTGGAGCCAGGTTGTGTTCGGTTAGCTTTGGGTATCTGCTGGGTGCAAAGTCTCAGCGTGTTAAAATGATAACACAGTGCTATTGTTTCCTTGTATTTTTAACCCTCTGATAGCGAATCTTTAAAATCAAGCATTAATGCTAGTTTTCATAGTGGAATATACTAGCCTATTCTAAGAAGATTCAACTTGCTATTTCTTCAAAATTATGGTCTTAACATTAAGGCTGGTTGTATAGGTGTGCCGAATTCAAACTACAGGGAGAGTGTAAAGATATTTTCTTGGTGGAAGAAGATCCGGCTATGACATGGTACTGATTTTAGATTGGCTCATCTTCTGAAGCTGATAGAAGGATGAATCCAGACTTGGTGGCAATACTGATGCCGTCAAAAGGTCTTTTTGGTTGTTGGTAATGTTTCACTTAATTTAAGGACTGCTATATACAGCGAGAATGAAATGCATCTCATTTGTAGTAGTTCAGTATTTTGTTTGTAGCTATCTTGCCAAGTTGGTACCCTAATACTATCTTATTACGCTCGACTGGTGCTTCTCTAGCAAACTCTTTTAATTTTATCATTTCATGTTTCTTGAAAAGTTTGTTGCTTTCATTCAAACTCTTTTGATGGAGCACTCGCCACTCTGGATGATGAATCTTTGTTAAATCTTGATATGCTCCATAAATTGTGCATTGGCCTTGGCTGCAACGGTTTTATTTTCCTGCGTAATGAAAAAGACAAATGTATTGTGCGTAAGGCCTTGAAATTTGATTCTGGCATCCTTTCACTCAAGTTACAGCTTTCTGCTCCTGCTTTGTGTGCATCCCATATCAATTTTCCACTCGGATGCTTTGATTCATTTTTAGGCCCTAGTGTTGAAAGTTTTGTGCTAAATAGAAAATAGTGACCTGATGCCACCTATTATTACCAAATCCTGCCTTTAAAAGGATAAAATGGATAATTTTTGTTTTAGAAAACATACCAGTGACTCGTCAATAGTGAGTTTGATTTGGAAAAAAAAAAATTGTGCTCATTGAAATGGAGGGAATGCTTTGCAGATGTTAATGATCACATGGCATGGCATGGTTCTTGAAATTTTTGGCAAATTTCTCGGATTAATTATTCTTAGTAATTTAGATCGTAGGACTCCACGTTTTTTGTTTTCAGGAAAATTTCAAAAAACCCCCCAAACTTTGACCTCAATATAAAAAATACTTCCAAACTTACAAATTTTTCAAGCGTATACCCAAACTTCAATACCGTTATCAAAACTACTCCTTCCGTCTGCATCCGTTTGGCAACTAACGTGAAGTGATGAGTTGGAGGTTAACGGAGTAAAAAATATGTTAGTGGGGCACAAATTCTCCAAAACGACGTTGTTTCAAATGATAAACAGTGTCTTCTTCCTTCTTCCTCCTTTTACAAACCCTAATCTCTCTCTCTCTCTCTCTCTCTCTCTCTCTCTCTCTCTAAAACCATGGGTTCAGAGATGGTTCTCCACGAGAACTTCCCCTCCCAACATCAACCAACTCAAACCCAGATTTCACAAAAATGAAGGTCGGACCTCTTCAACGACGGCGTATTCAAAATCTCGTCTTAGTCGTTACCCATCATCGACGAGCACTTCCTCTTGAGCGTGGAGTTCCAGTGATTCTTGATCGCGTTATCCGTTATACCCAACAGGAGTCGGGCTATGGTGGCCCACTTGTTTCCAAACTGATGCTCCATCTAAGAAGAGAGCTGGTTACACCATTGTAACCGGCACGACTTTCCGGATTGACCCGAGATCGATTTGCTTATCAGCGACCAGTTTCTCAGCCCGTGTTTTTGGACTAGGCTCTGTAGCTGCTCATCCTCTTCCGGGCTCCATGACCCTTTAATCTGGTCCACGTCTTTCTTCGTCGACGCCATCTTTTCAATTTACAGAACATAATGTAGAGAGAGATAGAGCGAGGAGATTAGGGTGAGGGAATGGAGAAGAGGGGGTTTTATAAGCAAGAGGATCGGTTTTTATAATGTCCACGTTTTGGCCTATTATTAAAAAAAAAAAAAAAAAAAAACTCAAATGATAAACAGTGTCGTCCTAATCTCTCTCTCCGGTGACATCTTCCCTTTTTCCAATTTCCCTCGGCCTAATCTCCTTTCTGTCTCTCCACCGGTCATCCCCATTCCCCTCCCCCTTTTTATATATCCCCAACCGATCTCTTGCATATAAAAACCCCTCTTCTACATTCCCTCAGCCTAATCTCATGTCTCTGTCTCTCTCTACATTATGTTCTGTAAATCGAAAAGATGGCGTCGACGAAGAAAGACGTGGACTGGATTAAAGGGTCATGGAGCCCGGAAGAGGACAAGCAGTTAACAAAGCCTGGTCCAAAAACACGGGCGAGAAACTGGTCCCCGATAAGCAAATCGATCTCAGGTCAATCCGGAAAGTCATGCCGGTTACGATGGTGTAACCAGCTCTCTCCTCAGGTGGAGCATCGGTTCGGAAACAAGTGGGCCACCATAGCCCGACTCCTGTCAGGTATAACCGATAACACGATCAAGAATCACTGGAATTTCACGCTCAAGAGGAAGTGCTCGTTGATGATGGGTAAAGACTGAGATGAGATTTTACGCCGCCGTTGAAGTGGTCTGACCTTCATTTTGGTGAAATCTGGGTTTGGGTTGGTGGATGTTGGGAGGAGGGGAAGTTCTCGTGGAGAACCATCTCTGAACCCATGGTTTTAGATATATATATATACCATTCACTTCCTATCCGGCTCACCCAAAGTGCACAGTATCCGACACCCTTATCCACAGCCGTTGGATTAAATCCAACAGCCCAGGCGCTGTCTCTCACTTAAGAGAAGGTTCGCGGGTGAAAAGGGGTCATCCCGGTTGAAAAATGGGGCAGGGTCAACTCAAACCTCTCTCTCTTTCTCGTCAAACAAAACTTCTGAGAGAAGATAGAAGAGAGAGAAATGACGAGAGAGAACATCGACCGACGAGCTCCCTACTCCAGTCGATCGACGAAGATCCACGCACGCCGTCTTCAAGATTCCCACGACCAATCGATCGACGAAGGTATTCTCCTTCTCTCTCTCTCTCTCTCTCTCTCTCTCTCTCGCGCGCGCGCGCGCGCGTTCTAGGGTTTTCAGAACATGCCCGAAAAGCTTCATTCGATGGGTACCAGAAGCTAGGGTACGGTTATGATAGAATTTGTTTACAAAAGCTTGATTGAATGGGAACCAGAAGCTATCAATCGAATTTTTTTTGTAATTTTTTGATTTTTTTTGTAATTTTTTTATTTGTTTTGAAAAACCCTAATAAAGGGTTACGGTTGCTTGACTGATGAATGAAGCATGTTGAAAGGACTGTTTCTTATATTTTTGTTATATTTTGATTTGTGTGCAATTTTTGGAAATTTACTTGGCTGTTGGAGAATGACTGTAATAGTTCTTAATGTTTTGTGGATGGACCAGATTTCATTGGACCTGCTCCTTATAGTGCAAATTCCCCACAGATCAATCACTATTTTTGGAATTCATGTCGGTGATCTTCTCTGTATCAGTACATCCAATTCAGCTTCCCATTTACAATGTAGTACCGGTACAAGGGGTAAAGTGTACCAGTACAGAGAAGTCAGGCACCCACCTATGAATGTAGTACTGGTACAAGGGGTAAAGTGTACCAGTACATAGAAGTTAGGCACCCACCTTTGAATGTTGTACTGGTAGTTTAGCTAAAATGTATTGGTACAAATAGAAACTTTGCAACAACAACAATAGTATGTGGCCCGAGTACTGAACCCCACTTACAAATACCCATTTTGCTAGTCAAAGTTCAAAAGTATGAGTGAAAAGAAACTTGGCAATTCTGATTTGATTCTAGCCACATCAAAGTTCCAAGATAGCAACATTTTTTTTTCTATTTGATTCTAACATTATTGCTCACATCTCCTCTAAGCTCCTAATTTTTTTTACTAACACGGACTGGAAAAGAAATTGATGAGCAGACTTTTTAATTTTATGTAAAGAAACGAAAAATAAAACTGACCCTTTTAGATGTGAACAAGACCAACACAAGAAATTACTTTGAAGGAGCAATGTCTCTGTAAGACTTTTGGAAAATCTTCATCTACAAATCGAACTTTCTGGAAGACTAATTGATGAACAAAACAAAATTCTTTGGACCTCAGAAACTCATTTCTTTTTTTTATTTGCCTGAGAACCAAAATGACCACTTTTAAAATAACAAAACTCCAAACCCCATTGTTCTCTCCAGACCTTTGTGGACACTCGGCTCCCCCTTCTTTTTTTCTAGCAAGAGACCAGCCCCCTTGTCCCCACAGGAGCAAATGTGATCTGGGGTATCAACACCAGAGATCAAGCGGTCATGATAGATTCTGGAAAAACTTAATCTTGACTTTTGGATTCCAGATTGCCAAATCACAAGCAGATTGCCAATCACAAACATAATCTTGAATCCCAACTCTAAAATCCAAACTTCAAATTCCAGATTCAATAATCACAAACAGTACGAAGGTCACAAAAAATGTACAGAGCTTAAAAAACAGTATAGAGCTGACAAACTACAGACCTCAAAACAGTACATAACTTCAAATTCCCACATCCAGATTCCAGATTGGCCATATTGTGTCAGTCTTACAAAAATTATCAAATTCTAACTTCCAGATTCGACAAGAATTCAACAAGAAAACTAATAAACTAAGCTCAGAATTCAACATCCAGCTTCTCCTTCCTGAATAACCAATAAACTAAGTCTAGATTAACCAATAAAATCAGTCCAGATTCAACCCCACTTCCAGATTCGACTTCCACGTCGTCCTCGTCCTCATCCTCGTCCTCGTCCTCGTCATTCAACCCTTTGCCATCTTGCGACAACCTGACAAAAAAATGAAAACATGTAAACATGGTTCATAAGTAAACAATTACTTGACAATAAAAAATGCACGTACCTTTTTAAAAGTTCTGGACAATTTCTTTTGTCATGCGAAACGCCCACTTTCCCACAAGCACTACACTTCCTACCCTTCTTGACCATGGCCTTCTCTTTCCCTCCTTTTAGTCGTTTCCCACATCCCTTTGTCCTCACCGGAAGTGGTTCTTTCAAAGTAACTTGGCTTCCAAGAGTAAGAGGCGGTTGGATACTCATTTGGATACTCATTTGGATACTACTCTCTTCGCCATCTACATGAGAACTCTTCATCAACGCAAGCTTCTTTCGAGCAAGTACCAAACATTCTCCCACAACATCAGCTCCACCTTCAATTAGTAATGCGTCATCAATTACACTAGAAGCTTGTTGGAATAGGCTATTTCGCGTCACTAACATAGAAGGGTCACATGTTTCATTCACGGCATGACCCAATTCAGGGAAAACTCTGCTAGCTTTTAATGATTGAAGCCACCGCTGCAAAATGTACTGTTCCGGAAGTTTCATGACCTGCTTTCTACTAAAGTACGCCATGATGTGCCGGCATGGAATGCCATCACACTCAAACATCTTACAACTGCAACTAAGCAAGTTTGATGACTTGTCTAACGAAAGCTCACGACCCTTTGATCCACCCTCTCCCCTCCGCACATTGTACAAACAGAGACGTTCATCTTTACTTGTCCTCGTGACCACATATGCGTCCTTTTGACAAAGTTCATCTTGAAACTTGTAAAATATAGTTCGTGTATACAATTCACTCATCGTCGACTCCACCGCCCAAAATGTTTTGGTAATTGGCTTCTCATTCACATCTTTATGATCGAAATCCAATTCATTATGCCGCATATGAGCAAGTGCCCTATCAAACCGCGCCACAAATTCAAACAAAGAATTTTCTACTG